>VZTH01014287.1:0-147420 GCA_013397815.1 Aleadryas rufinucha | reverse complement strand
AAGGAGTGAAAACCTCGGCCGCCATTCCCCCCCCCTCCTGCTGGGACGCCAGCCCCCCAGAGAGAGAGCGGAACTTCCTCTCCCTTCACCTTTATATATGGAAATTTCGAAAAGCTCCACTGGTCAAACGAGCTGTCCATCAGCTCAGGCTCAACCCATCACATTGTCTCTCCTGCACTGGGGAGCGCAGTACTGAAACAGCAGCCAGATGGGTGTCATCAGTGCCGAGGGGGGAAGAAGGATCATTTCACTTGGCTTCCTGGCAACGCATTGCCTAATGCAGCCCAGGAGGCTGTTGACATTCTTTTCCACTGGAGCACTTTGCTTGTTCATGAACGGTTTGAATGCCCACAGCATTTTCTGACAAGGTGCTTTCCAGCCAAACAGTCTCAAGGCTGTGTTGGTGCTTGTGCTTATTCCTCAAACAGGAGAATGGCTTGCCATTCAACCTTTTGTTGAACTTCTAAAAGTCCCTGTTGGCCGATCACTCCAGCATCTCAGGTCTCTCTGGATTCCAGCACATCTATCTGGTCTATGAACCACTTTTCCCAAGTCTGTGTAACCTGCAAAGCTGCTGAGAGTGCACTCTGGCCCACCATCCAGGTCATTCAGGAAGATACTGAATACTGTTGGCACCAGTATCCACACCTGGGGTACTACACTGCATACTGGTCTCCAGCTGGACCTGGTGGTGCTGATCACAATTCTATGTGCTCACCAATTTAGTAGTTTTCAGTTCACCCCACTGTCCATTTATCCACACCACAGCTCATCATGGTTTTTTATGAGAACTTTCCAGGAAAAACATGTAATTTAATTAAGCGGAAGTTTCTTGTTGCTGGCAGTAATGTGTTTTATTTTAGGCTTGATAAGACTGTGCTACATATCATCTCTTAGAACCATCTTCTGAAACACAGATATTAGAAAAAATTATTTTGTTATTTAAACTCAAATCTGATAATACAGCAATTCATTCCTGTACTATCCATTCCTGTACTATTCCTATGTACTTTGCTATAGAAAACATGTAAAAGAAGACCAGTTAAGTTTGGATAAATTTTCGGTTTCCAACAAAGTTGAGACATGGAAGCTCTTAATTCTTCTTAACTGTTTGTTTCATCAGCAGTTGTTCAGTTTCTTTTCTTAAATTATTGGTTTGAAACAGCAAGCCAACAGACAAGTAAGAAAACTCACACAGAAATAGGGAAAGCAGTATTTTAAAACAGATGCTTATAGAAGCCACAGTGTCTGTAGGTTCCAGACATATCTGCAACAAAGAAATGTGGCCTGCAGTGCAGTTTATCACATGGCACAAGGGAAAATGCTTAAAATATGAGCTGTTTGGCAAACAATGAGATGAAAAGAGGATTCCATGTATCACAAAATAGTTTTTAGGATGCAGACTGTATAGACATAAAAATCTGTGATCTGTCTTACATTTCACATGAAACAATGTTTTGCATTGTTGTCTTAGTTTTAAATGAGCATTGTAAAAATATTATTTTCAAGATGTGGAAGTATGTGCAAACCCTCTATCATGTTTATTATAGTGGTGCTAGGGGAGGAGGTCATCCATGCTTAAAATGCTTCCCTCTGTTATCTGATGTCTGCTTTACTTTACACCATCTGCTGGTTGCTGGGCCCATCTCTCCTGTGGACAGATGATCCATTTCAGATGCCTGCCTTCTCTTTGCCAAGGCCAAGCACTGGCATTGTCTAATTGCCCGCCTGGTTGCTTTCTTGTTGCCTTTGGAAGGCTGTGCTCTCGCTGTGGCTTTTGTGGTTGTTTCCATCAGGCAGTGTGGTCCCTCTCAGAGGCACGAGCATGCCAGACAAAACTTTTTGAATCAGTGCCAGTCCTCTTCCTTGGGAGGTGAAGCCAAATATCATATATTTAAAACTGTAGTACTTTACTTGTCCACCTAGCTCCTGTCTCCTGAAGTCATTAGTTGTGGTTTTACTTCACTGTTAAAATACTCTTCAGTTTTCTTCTCTCTCAGCTCTACCTATTTTCAATTCTCTGTGTAGCAAACTGTATGTAGGTAAAATGGAGAGATTCTGCTGTTCTACTTAAGACCTCTTTTTTTTTATTCTTTTTGTGTCATAAGGAAGTAGAATGTGTTTCTTATTAAATGTGAAATGGTGTTTAAACAAAATCAACTAAAGCCAGGCTACTTAAATCTTTAACATTCCGTGTCTAGCAAGTAACTATACACTATGGTGGACAATGAAACCTAAATAGTTCTACCTAGGATATTTTTTAAAATATTAAATTAATGGTCCTTTCAAGATTTTGATGCTCGTCTACATACAGTGTTTCCCTAATAACATACTCATCTCAACAATGATTAATTGCATTTATGTAGCTTGCTTTATCAGGAGATACTCTGAGTCACTATTAAACATTAGTCAGTTAAAGGTCTTATTCTTGCTTTTCAAGATTCAGAGTCATTAAAGCTAAGTCATCTTCTCACAACAGATACAAAATACTCCACATAAGGTAAGAACAGAGTCGGTCAGCTTTCTCTTCAGGCTTTCTGCTTAGCTTGAAATAAGCTGTCAGTCAGGCTTCAGTGACACATTCCAGTTAAATTACATCAATCCACAACAGAGATATATTCATCTCATATAGATCACTAGATATCCAGCACAAATAGTCCACTTTCATTTAACTCCAAATGTGTTTACCGAAGTAATCTTGATTTTCAAGACGGCGATATTCAGACATCTACAGCAGAAGGAATGCCTCCAATTGCAATCAATCAACACTCTTTCTTGTAATACTATGGAGCTATATTACTTCAGCAACTCTGGTTGTAGGACAAGAAATGAAATGTCTTACAATGTTCTTAAGTCTTCTGGTTATCTTAGGAATTGAGCAAACAATTCAGCATATATATATATGAATATATATGAACCAGCATAATTCACTTCTGTTTCTCTTTTGAATGGCTGTTGGTTGTTTGGGTTTGGTTTGTTGTTTGGGTTTTGGGTTTTTTTCTCACATATTCATGTGTTGAATAAAAGGGTGACTTTTCTCATGCTATACTAAGTGTGACACAGTTGGATAATACCAGAGTGTCATGATACACTCTCTGACTTTCATGATACACTATCTGACTTTGTTGGTCTTAATGAAGTCTCACAGAAAAATACCAGCAGGACTCTTGGATATTTCCTAACATTTGGGCCTAGCTTAATTTATTTTTCATTTCATCATCAATGCCTTTCTTATTCTAACAAGTTGAAAACATTCAGCTACAGTACACTGTGTTCTCTTGCAATACACTACCATGATAAATGAGAACTTACTAAGACACTCAGTGGACACAGAAGCAAAGACTATTGAAGGGGTCAAGAACGAGTTTGCGTAATGCGTTGATAAAAGACATTATCTGAGAATTATGTTTTAGGATTGAAGGATACAGAGAGGTCCAGTATCAAGATAGCTAGGTCACCAATCCTGCACTTTTACCAGCACTGAATATTTTGGAAGATAAATGGATGAAGATTGGTGACTAGGACTGCTGTCAAACTAACAGTGAATGGAAAAAGAAAAAAGGCAGCAAGAGGAAAGAGAGATGCAGAGCTGGGATGCAGTCTGCCTAGCAATAACTCCTTACAACATGGCAAGGAAATGTGGCAATGCATATCCCTACTTCTTAACTTTAGCCCACCTAATCTCTAGAGAGAAACCATTATGAATTGTCTAAGTGAGCTGCAAAGTATCGTCAAATAAATTTTACATGTATATATAAAAATTCATTATTCATTTGGTATTTCCTTTCGAGCAAGGCACTGGCTGCTTTTTGCTAAGCTAAATTCTTCTTCTGAACCTATGACCTAAGCTATGAAGCCTGTAAATGACATAGTTTAGGATGCATACTGCTGTTAATGGTAACAGCGCTTTAAAAAATACTAAGATAAAAAGTTAAGAATGTTGAGATCAGAAAAAATTAATGATTCTATTGCAGCATAGTGCTATTTTACTGAAGAGTTAAAAATATAGGAGAAAGTTTGCTTTGAACATACAGATCTCACTGATTCATGGTGTCACATAATATTTGCTTATTCTCAAAGGAGAAAAAAGCTCCTTCAACTGACAGACAATAAGATAAAGGATTTACTGCTATATTTACTTTTATTAAGGAAATTCTATTTCAAAGAGCTAAAGGGCTTAGTTATATTGGTTGCATTCCTTTTCGAAGAAATTTATAACACTTCTTTAGTCAGTCTTATACACTGTCTTTTTGAGAAAATTGTTTGATTTATCTATTTATTCTCATATTTTCCTATTTTCATACAGCTGAATTAGTGTTTTAAAAAAAAAAAATTCTTTTCAGTTTTGTGATCTTGAACAAAGCTAACATGAATTTTCAGCTATTAATTTTTGCCCTCCTGGCATCTGTTTTTAAGGCTTTACATGCACTGAATATTTATACTGTTGTCCCACTTGTTCTTCTTTCCCTCTTAGTATCAGAACTGTTTTTTACTGATGTTGTACATGAGGAAAAAAAAAGAAGGTGCATAACTGTATTTCATAACTTTGAAAGTTTTTTTTCTAATAATAGCCCCTGATTATCAAACATCTGCACAGTGTTTATAGCATATTGTTAAGTCTGTATTACTTTGTATTAAGCTTTTAATGTGTGCATGGAAAATAAGTGAAAGCTATGGTACATCACTGTGCTTTGTTGATCAGGCGTACCTCTGAAAAGGCAAGGACTTTATTCTGAAACTCAATGCAGCCTTGTAACCAGCAGAGTATTTGTACCCTTAGCAACATAAAGGAGTCCCCTTTGTTGTCTTACACTCCGAGAAACTATTTTGAGCATAGAATGCTCAGTTTAAGGACACTTGCTTACACACAGAAAGTTACATTACTTTATATACTTATTATAGGGCAGTTGTACATCTGTCAAACCCATCTGGATGTTAAGTACTTACATTGTGATGTTTAGGACAAACTTTACTAAAGATTAGGAAAGTACTTCAAGGCACTGACACTGGGGAGTAATGTTTCAGTACTAATCAGGCATATTTAAGACTGTTGGACCATACACAGTGTGGAAAGCAGATGGAAAACTACCAGAGGATACACATGCCTCCTTGAGGCCATTGTGTGGATCATAGTGAAGACTGTGTTAAAACCAGAGTTAAGATTTCCAGTCTGTAAGACAAAAGGATGCTTGAACGCACATACGCTTTATTTATCAGACATCCCCCCCTGTTTGCAGTCCATCAGTCTTTAGTGCCTGATAGGAACTTTCTTCATGGTCAGTCATATGAGAGAGGAACTTCTATAGATTTTCTGATGTTTTATTTGTCAAATACAGGTTTTGTCCTCATTCATGTAGCCAGGGAGAAAGAAGGCAAATACAGCTCTCTGTAATGAAGGCTAGTTTTGTTTGTAAACAAAAAGACTTTTTGATGTCAGTAATCAATATCTTCCAAACTATTATAATTTTTTCATGGCAAGCATCATCCTCTGTGTGATGGATACAGATATCTACCTACTTCTCAATTTTTAGAAGCTTCTTAATTTTAGCCATCCTACTAACTCTCTCCTCCTTTGTTTTTAGTTTCCTTCTGTAGTTTGCAGCTTCCTTTAAGTGACTGGAAACTGTGTCCTCTGTCTACCAAGACTCATGCTCATATGTTTCCCTGACTTTCAGGTTTTCCATGCCTCTATACAGGGTAGTTTCAAGCACGTGGGATAATGGGACTTCTGATGAGTCTTTGCCCTTGACATAGGGTTTGTAATTCAATTACGTGTGTTTGCCTACTTAATCTATAATGAGTGTTAATCAGTCTCCCTGAGTACTCTAATCATATTAATATTTATTACGTTTTCTTATGAGAATGGTAAGGATGTCAGGTTCCCATGGTCAAAGGTGCTATAATATTTCAAAATGACCACAGAAATATTTTCTTCCTTTATACTGCAATCTGAGATTTACCCTTGCAATTATAGTAATATATGGATTGAGTTAACTTAAATTACTCCTAGAATTGCAAAATTTACATATTAAAGTATTATTTAAAATCTGTTAAGAAAGGCTTGGAATTCTTTTATTTCAAGTCTATTGGGTAACATTAATTTCAATATTAGAAACAAAGCAATATGCAGGATAACCTCACTCCTTCTTATTGGATAAATTCTAAACTATGCCTGAATTATTTTCCTGTATAATATATATTGTTAAAAACAGATGACAGCAGAGCATAAAGGTTTTACTGTTGCTTCTTTGGGATCACCTGCACAATCAGCTCATGATTTGACACTTGGGAGTTCTTGTGGACTTTTCCAAATCGTGCTGTGCCATCGTGTGTCTCTCTGTAATATTTATTTTTGGTATTTTATCCTCTTGCATAAGGAATCTGCCAAAGAAAATATGACCCTCTGCTTTATGTGGTTGAGTAACTGCCATGAGTTAGTGTCCATAGCTTCTCCAGGGAGAGCTAACTCTGATGAACTTGAAATATTAGCTCAGAACGTGCTTCTGTTCTCATACACTGTGAATTCATGGTATCTGATGTCACAGCTGTTCCTCAGTCTCTTGCATGTTTTTCTCAGGTGAGCTGTAAGAGGTTTGAGTGCAGCGCTCATGCAAGCCTTCCATTAGGCATGTTTTCCTCACCTTGCGGGTAATTTGAGATCTGAAGGATTCCTGCAGGACTTTGTTTATGGCGTGCTGTAAACTGAACACATCACTGAACAAAGTTTCAAGCGCATCTTCTGGAAGGCAGCTCTTCACTGTCATTGATCCTTACAGGCCTCAAATGATTAGGTTTGTAAAGTGAGTTAATAAAGCTCGTACTGCTGTATTGCAGCATCTTACTAGAAATGCTTATGCTATCAGTGAAAGCAAGGGACATATCAGGGGATTTTAAAATCAAAGTTTATCCATGTTTAAGTGAATCACTTGCTAAATCTCAATCTTTTTAATCCCAAAGGGGTTCCTGGTAAAAAACTAAATTTGCCCTCCAACCCTAAAAACAAATGTTCAAGGCTGAAAATACTTTTCTCGAGGCATTGGAGTTCTCTAGACCATCTGAGTGAGTGTTTTGTTTAATTAAAAAAACAATGGCAACTATAGCAGGGCATTGGGGAAATAGTATTATGAGGACAGCATTGTTTCAGTGTAGATGTAATAATCTATTTTTTTTCTTTTTCAGAAGGCATTTCAGAATTTTGGTGCATTTTTCGAGTCTTCTTTTTTTTCTGCCTTAAAGATGAGGAAGACTGAGAGAGAGATGGACAATTTTCTTTGAATCATGACAGCTCTGTAAATTTAACATCTTTTCTTTCACCCTGCCTGAGTAACATGTATCATGTTTGCAGCTTTAGTGCTATGATCTACTCATGCTCCTGGGAAGGCCTATCAGTTGCCTGACATCTCGTGTGTGTTTCACAGAGCTGCTTACCTGGGTAGGAGAGTGTAGGTAGCACAAGCTAGTCTATCCTGATGCCTTGAGACATGCCCCGATCCTTGAGCAGCAGTCTTCTAGGCAGTTCATGTGCCATGTGCCAAGTCAAGTCTCTTGCAATTGCTTGTCAAGAATCAATCAGGACACAAGGAGACCTGCCTTTCTCTAGCATTTTATCCTCTTTCCTTGGTAAAGTCTTTTCTTGCCTAGGAAGGTTCATTCTTGCATCTAGGCCAGGGTCCTGTCATCTGCAGAGTCAGACTACTTGGAACAGGGTCACAGGGGCCTGTCAACAGCAGCTACATGCCAGACAAGATATCATAACCAAAATTCTGTCTTGTAGGTGCAGATGACAGGAGCATAATTGTGTTTGACAAGCTACTAAAAGAGGAGGGAGGCAAGCCACAGAACTCTGCTTTCTCTTCTCTCAGTGCTTTATTCACATCCTCGCTGCTTCTAACGTGCTCTGTTAACTGATCATTTTAGGTTGCCAACATAATGGGAGCCCTGGGGAATTAGTCTGCATGAGATGTAAGAGGCCGCTTCTTGGTAATGTATTAGTCATTTCAAAACACTTTACAGAGGAAGCAGAAAAAAATGACAAGCTAATTCTCTGATATATTTCAGAGGTATTCAGACCTCTGTGAGAACAATGCCTCTATTCATGTCTTGGTAGCATTGGAAATTCATTTCTCCTTCATTTGAGAGAGTGGCCTGAGCAGAAACAGAGAGAGAAAGGCAATGCGGTCTTCTCTAAGACAAGATTTCTGCAGTTATCAGGGTGAATGACTGTCAGTGTTCACTGACTATATTAGGAGAGAGCCCAGGGATGCATTACCTTTACAGAGTATTATGTGTTCAGCCTGTCCTCTGGAATTCTTCTCGCCTTGATGGAATACACGCAGGTATCAGGCAAATCTGACAAGTTGTGTTCCTCTGAAACCTTTAATTTGTAGGGCAGAAAGTTTATGAGGACTGTGTAACATTTGATTTATTGGGAAAGTATGTGTAAAACAGGATTGTCTAGCTGCCCATTCTATGTAGGAAATGGTAGTCAAATGAAACAAGCTAAGTAATATCATAGCATGCTATGGGGATAAGGGTTGGCTGTTTTCCCAGGACTGTGTTAGCTTGTTCAACTCTAATGGGTATAGGTAAAGGCGAACATTCCATGATGGAATAGGGCATGATAAGTAGAACTGTGAGTATGCTAGCATTAATTAATTAGAGTGGTAGCCAGTTTCAAAATCAGGAGTTGTGATTAAAATTGTGATTATATAGTTGCTGATAGAAAATTTCTGTTAAGTGTTACTATACTTTAAGTGTATATAATTATTGAACAAACATTTCAGTGTAGAGCCAATCAGCTTGAAAGGGTAGGAAGCTGTATAAACACCATCTTAATGAGTAAGGTTATAGACAAGGCTTTGAAAATTTGAGTTGGGCTCCTTTCAAAAGTCAAGCCATTTAAATCTTTCCCAGAAATTGAAATAAGCTGAATTTTTACCACAAACCAAATTAGGAAATTTCACTGAGATAATTTCATCTTTTCCTTAGTGTTTCATTGTGCAATCCAACTATATATTTGCCTCATTCTATTTTCACATGCTCTGTGTGACTCAGGGAACTCCTTTGCAAGTGGCAGAGACATTTCTTAGACATACATCTCTTCTTGATGCTACTTTTTATCTTTGCAAACCAAGGAAGTTAATAAAGTTATTAAAAGATATAGCTATGTCTTCCCCAGAATTTTGTCAAAGTGATTCAGCAAAGTATTTAAGCATTTAACACCAAAAAATAAATGTCCAAATTGTAAATGTGGAAAAAAAATGTGCCTCTTCTTGAACTGAAACTTCTCCACGTAGAGGTCAAGGTATTCAATGCCTTATTCAGATCGGTCTTACATCAGCATACGTGAATCCCCCAGGCCCTGATAGCCCATGAAATTTCAGGGCAAGGAATGTTTACATGCACTGGACATGGATCAGGTTAGGAAGTATTTAAACAAACTGGACACAACCAGGCCCATTGGCCCTGATGGGATGCACACCTAAGTGCTGAGAAAGCTGGCCCACATCACTGTGAGGCTACTCTCAGTAAACTGTGAGTGATCATAGCAATTAAGGTAGTAAATGTCCTTCCCATCTTGAAGAAGGACAAGGATGATCTAGAAACCTAGAGGCAGGTCAGAGAAGATAATGGAGCAAGTAATCCTGGCATCGATTTCCTAAAATGTGAAGGGTTAGAAGATAACTGGGAGTAGACACAGATTTACATGGGGGGAAGTCAAGCTGCACCATATGATAGCCTTCTACAAGAAATCAGCTGACTCAGTAGATAAAGGGAGAACAATAGATGCTTTTAGGTCGAATTTAGTAAGGTTTTGCACACTGTCTCTCATTTACAAGCTGATGAAAAACATCCTAGATAACTGATCTGTGAGGTGCACTGAGAACAGGTTGAGCCACTGAGCTCATAGGGTTGTGATCAGCACCACCACGTCCAGCTGGAGGCCAGTATCCGGTGTGGTACCCCAGGTGTGGATACTGGTGCCAACAGTATTCAGTATCTTCCTGAATGACCTGGATGGTGGGCCAGAGTGCACTCTCAGCAGCTTTGCAGGTGATACAGAATTAGGAGAAATGGTTGATAAGCCAGATGTACTTGCTGCCATCCAGAGAATCTTAGGATAGAAATATGAGCAATAAGAACTTCTTGAAGTTCAATGAAAGGTAAATGGCAAGCTTTTCTCATGCTAAGGAAAAAGCCCATGCACCAGCACAGTCTGGTGCTGGTCAGCTAGAGAGCAATATGTCAGAAAACCCACCAGGGATCCTGGTGGACACTGTGTTGACCATAAAACAGTCTTGTGACCTTGTGGCAAGGAATTAAAACAACTTCCTGGGCTGTATCAGGCAGAATTTTTAACTTAGAGGAGGCTCAGAGGGACCTCACCAGTGTTTGTTAATATCATATGAGGAGTGTGAAAATAAGACAAGGGCAGATTTTTCTCAGTGTTGCCCAGCTTCAGAACAGCAGGTAATGGGCACAAATTAAAAGACTGAAAATTTCGAAAGACTGGAAGTTTCATTTAAGCATAAGGGGGAAAAAGTCAAAACCAAACATTTATACTGTGAATGTGATCAAACACTGGCACAGGTTGTCCAGAGAGGTGTCGGGGTCTCCATCCTTGGAGATACTGAAACCAGCATGGTCATGGCCCTGAGCAACCTGCTGCAGCTGACCCTGCTTGAGCAGAGGTGGGTGAGATGACCTCTCGAGAGGATGAACATTCTAAGCCACTGTCTGGTTCAGTGATTCCATGTTTTGCTGAGAATATTGATATATTCCGTTCATTACACCAAAACCTGTGGGATATAAAATGCCTTTGGTGGCTTTTATTTAGACTGATGCTGTATCGCAGCATGAAATAGTAAAACCTTCAGTTATTTAACTTCGCAGTAATGGATCTTATGTTTCTGTGTATGCAACATTAGGGATTATTACTGCATAGAAACGATGGTAGAGCAAGCATTAAAATGTTACATGGTTTTTAAAACCAAAATACCATACTGGCAAGGTCCGCATGTCCTAAATTAGTTGTTTAGAACTATTTACTCCCTCATTTCTGTGACTGGTACAGAGCAGAGCACACATCTGTAGTGGCTTTGTTTCTGCAGTTTCAAGGTGTCTGCCTGGTGATGTGTTGGTGGAAGTTACAGCAGAATGAGAACTGGAATCAACATCTACTTAGACCCCCAGGGCTCAAAAACAAGACAAGATAAAGGTTTTTTAACAAACAAACAACAGAAGTTCAGAGGAATAAGCACATTTCTATTTCAAATGGCGTTCTCATGATGGAAAGTCAGAATTGCGTTGCTAGTTTCCTCAGCTGTGCTTTATAAGATGTGAAACATCCAAGCATCTTTTCTAGCACAGCGCATCAACTTGGTTCTTTCCTAGCGGATGTATCTTACTATTAGGGTATTGTGCAGGACCTTGAATATTAACACTTAAATTGAACTATCTGAATATTTATCACTATGAATTTAAAGCATTTTCACCTCAGCTTATGTGAGACCATTCTGCAGGTACCCAAAAGACACAGAGAGAGACTATAAACCAGATACAACAAAGGACATGGGATTCTCTTGCCTTTAATAGAACTTTAATTTGCAAAGCTGCACTGGTTTTCCTGTACAAGAAAGATCTGGGATCCAGAATTATGGCTTTACCAGGCATCCCCCTAGGCTAACAGCTTAAAATTAATATATTTGGAATATCTATTGCTAAGCACATGCAATGACTAAGGGGCATGTCTTCAATCCCGCCTTCATGACAGGGTGCAAGGAGAAACTTCAATACAATCAAGACACTGTATATCCCATTCCTAAAGACAAGTTCCTACTGCATACTTTCAAGAAGCTGAGGAAAGCCTAAGGGGTTTTTTTATTCTTTTGAAACTGGGAAATTCAAAGGAATTTGAGTCTCTGTTGACTATCAGTTGAATCAACATTAAAATATTGAAGCCACCCTGTTTAGAGTGGAGACACTTTCAACAACTTCTGTGCTTCAGTGCAGAAAATGGGGATAAGACTCCTTAGCACAGAAGAAGACTGGGGTCTTCCTCCAAGGAACTTTTTTTTTGTTTTAAATAAATACTCTATAGTTTAAAAGTGTGGGTGGTTTGAGTCCCTGAGGTCCTCAGTCTCAAGGTTGTGGGGTTTTTTGCTGCACTCAGTGCCCATTTTTCCAGCAGGAATTTCTGTCCACACATTAAGCTGATTTCAGGTCTATCTCTTCTGTCTTGCTGATACCAATATGGTACTCATACAGAGTAAAAAAGCAGATATAATCATACTTGGCTTCAGAAAATCTCATAACTGCACTGGAAGTTGGCATTTTAAAGCAGAAGACACTGAGCACAAACATTTCATTTTCATTGCCTCCATCCCAACTTCAGTGACATTCATACCAACTGCCCTTTTTTTTTTCAGGAGGGAAAAATGAAGGGGTAAGCAAGGTGAGGGGGGAGCAGGAGGGGACAGGAGATAATCTAGCATCACAGGGCAATTTTAATTTAAAGGGAAGAAGAAAAATGTGGCACCATTTCAATAAAGCATTCCTTTTTAAAAACCACCAAGGAGTTTAGTGCCTGTGCCTGAAAAGATGAAATTCAGTTAATTTTGCCAGTTACCTGATCTGTGTGTCAAGATTTCATTTTCAGTCTTGTTTGATGAATTCATTTACACCGAGGACAAATTTGTGAAGTACATATATAAAAACTAAAACCTGAGACATTTTCTCTCCCTCTCAACAGATATTTTTATTTAAAATACTGTCATGGAATAATCAAGATTACTTAAATCCTGAGGTTAATAAGTAGTAATAATAAAAATCTTCTATTTTAATTACGTCAGTGAGCAGATCCTTATAATGAACAAAAAATAAAATGCAGCTTCTCAAAATACATTCTGAAGTAAGAATCGGTGTACAGAAATAAGGTGTGAGTGTGATTTTACTCATGTGGGATGTACTATGGAGTAAACTGTCGAAAAAGTGATGTAAAATTAGTGCAGGAGAAACCAAGTTTAGGTCTTGTCCAATAGTAAGAGAAGCTAAGTGACTAGTTTGGTACCGCAGAAATGGGGATTTTGACTGTTTATCTATTCCTTTCACATTAATATCAAGAAACTCTGGAAAATGTATCTTAAAAATGGAAACTGGATGTTTAATAAGTGGGATATCTTTAAAATAATGGAGCAAGATTAAAAGGAATTTCCAGGGTTTTTGCATATAATTTCTGCCAGCCAGGACAGTTTCTGTAATCAATCTGTCCAAACCCCACAAAATATTGGAGGAAGATTTTTCAACAGAGGCATTATGTCATCAGGTGAAGTTATTGAAATTATACTAATTCTTAAATTTCATGTGCAGTCAACTTTTTTTTTTTTTGAGCAATGAGACTTCTTACATGAAGCTCGCTAATGACAATAAATGTTGCCCATCCCAAGACCAGCATATGAAGAACTATACTGATGTCTCTCAAATATTGTGGCTTTTTTTTAGACCTGGACCACTGTATATGCTATACTACTATAGCATCACAGTGAAATTGTTACTTTTTCCATTTATGTATAACAAGGAGGAATAATAATTTTTGTGATATTGCACAGATATATTTTCAGATAGAGGCAAGAAATACTATGTTTGGACTAGAAAGTAAAATTTCTCTCTC
Organism: Aleadryas rufinucha; assembly: GCA_013397815.1. NCBI lineage: Eukaryota > Metazoa > Chordata > Aves > Passeriformes > Aleadryas > Aleadryas rufinucha. Next base: position 133,751 of record VZTH01014287.1, on the reverse strand, counting down.
TCCAGAGAATAAATAAATGTGTCTTCATTGTATCTTACTGTGGTCCTGCAAACTTGTTAAATATTTTAGAAAAACATTAATGCAAATTCTGTGCTATGTATGAGTCAAATGGTTGCCCTAAGGCTTTTCTGATAGTAGGAAGTTTGCCTTGCACTGCATGGACCTGCATTTGTTTATTGCAAAGAGCGTAATTTATCAACACATTTATTCTTTGGCCTTCCATTTTATAGTCAATTAAATAAACTGGATTTTATTTTATAATTAAATATAATACCATTTGTATTTATCTGCATAGAGGCTGCTTTTTTCACATTTCTCTGTGAGTAAATCAGTCATTACCTACCCACAGGAAGAAAACTGATGTTTTACCTTAGTGGAAGATGTTCTCTGAAGAACTTTTAAACAGACTTTTGCAAAACTGAAAAAAAAAATGAAAGCACATAAACACTGTTATCCTGAGACTATTACTGTCTTAACATTATTCTAGGGAATAATGTCATCTAGGGATGTTGTCATTTAAAGACAGATAAAATACCCATTTCTAAATAATAGAAGAATGTTGCAAGGCAAATTGGCTTAATTAGGCACATAAATTTTGAAAGACTTTTTAAATACTAAAGAAAGAGATTGATTCAATGTACCATTTCTTAGATAATGTGATGTGCTACATGAAAATAGCAATTGCATCATTTAGCTTTTTATGAGATATTCAGCACTTCATAATCTCAGGAAAGGTGTATTTGCAGATGGGTGATGGGATTTCTCCAAGTGAGAAATGTGAGGGAAAACAGCATTCTGAAGATTTCACAATTCCCTCTATATTTCCTTGTCATTAATGCTTCATAATAGCTATGCACTTAATAAACCAATCGAGTTTAAATTGCTTGCTTTGACTTTCCTATTAGAACAACAGTAGGTGCAAAATACACTGCATCTGGTGAGATCTGTAGCATAGACTTTGGGCAGAATTCAGATAGTACATCAGCAATGTATGCTTTTCTGCCTTTGCCCAAAGAGTATTTCAGTGAATTACCAAACACTTATTACCAGAAAGTCAGAAGGAACATAATTTTATTCTCTTGATAGTTACAAGGTTAGCTGGGAGATAAGTTAAAAGGCATCTAAATATTTTCTTTCCAGTAACTTTGATTACGTAGAGCTATGTTACATGTGCACTTTCTCTGTGACCTACCAAACTCAGTTCCCACTGAACTGTGAATATAGAAAGCAACAGAAACCTCTTAAAATTTTAAAGCAGAGGATTTGGTGTTTTTTAAGTAGGTAAAATTCTAATTAAAATACTTCTGTTATTTAGGGAAAGTGGTGTCATTTCAAGCGCTGCATGCTGTCAATTGTTATGCAAGGTTCTGCATGTTTATATAATTTCATTTGAAAATATTTATTTCCTGATAATGACTCAATGTCAAAACAAGAAGTAAAGAAAGCAGATTTTAAAAATAATCTTGATAAATTTATTGATAGCATTCTGCCTGAGTTCAGAAATTAACAACAGTGAATAGTGATATGACTCAACATTGATGTAAAGCTAAGATCATAAATAAATAAATGCATCTCAAAAACCATATTTTTGTTTGTTTTCATTATGCTGTTTATTTATAAACATGCCTGCAGAGCCATCTATCTCAGCCAACTGCTCTCTATGAGCCCTTCTTCTAAAAACTCCTACATTTGTTAATACCGTAGATGTCTGTACTAAATCAGGTTGTATGAGGGGATTTGGATTTTCCTTTTGAACCTTCTAGAAGTTAGCTCTAAGGTCTTTTAAGGAGAACAGCATGTTCTCATTAGAAAAATACGAATCGTAAGTCAAAAGTGTAATTTGGGGCTTTGTTTTGTTTTTTTGGGTTTTTTGTTTTGTTTTGTTGGGGTTTTTGTTTCGTTTGTTGAGTATGCAGTCCTTTTATGTGTTTTGGTTCAAATAATTGTAATTTCAAGTCAGGTACAGTCCTTCTGGGTTTTTTAAAACTACTTCTGCATATTCCTGGTGTAGCAAGTTTGGCCAAATGCTTCATAGAAGTTTTCTTCACTGACATTTCTATAGTATTGAATGGCAAAGGCTTTGATACTTTGCAGTGCCCTGTTCAATGGAGAGTTCTACGGTACTCTTTAAAGTGCTGTTGACTTTACATTAAGGTGAATACTGAGACAGTGAAACGAGTGATTTACCAAAGGTTGTATGCAGATCAAGAGGGAACAGAATTCCAGTGTGAGGCTTCTTAGCCGTGTGCTTTCAGAGAATGTACACCCGTGCTACTCCTATAAATGATCTGTGCCTAATGTAATAACAAGGAATCTGTGGTGCTCCTACCAAGCTGAAGGAGAAAAGATGAGAATCTGCTTGAAAACAGAAACTGGTGGTGTCAAGAATTTGAAAAATGCAGTCCTTTTTTGAGTAGGGTGATAAGAAATCATTGGTTCTTTTCTGAGTAAAAATATCTAAAATATGGGAAGGATGTCCTCCTGTTTAATGCCATCTTCTTAAACCAGATTTTAAAAAAAATAATTTTATATGTTGTTGTTCAAAGTTGCATGTGCAATTGGTTATCAACAGTCTTCCCCACCTTAATTTTCATACACTTGTTACTCTACTCTTTGTCCTCTTAACTAAGAAACTAAAAGCCTTAGAATAATTCATAAAAGTTAACAGCCTCAAAGATCTTGGCAATTTACCACAGAATAATATAAATGTCCTTTTGAAAACTTGGGAATCAAGTAACAGCTAAGTGGCAATATAATATAATTTTGTGATGTATTCCTTCCATGAAGCAGTCAATGTTGAATTTTGTGTAAATAAACTCAAAATAGTATCAATATATGGCTTTGTATCTGAAACTGGTTATGGAATAAGAGATCTAACACTACATACAAAGAACTCTACAAGCTTGTGCATATTTGTTAATAAAGAATTTCATTGTGGAGTAAGCTATTCTAAAAACCCCTGTAAATTGCAATTCAGCCTAAATTAGTATATATCTGGTTTACTGGTAATTTGTTTATGAGACTTAGAAGCCTAAACCGAGGCTGGAGTACTTGAATCTTAAGGCTGACAATAATGGGTTTGTACTCAGCTAGGTGTTTTTTAAAATGGAACTGACACCCATATCAACTTAGAAATTAAGAAAAAAATTGTAAGACATGTATCGAGACATCGCAGTAAGCTGGAAACTAGGAGTTGCTGTGGAGTTAATTATTAAAGGAAGCAATTACAAATTAATGCAACTGGGTTTTTTAACCAAAAAATATTTTTTGTTAGCTCTAGGCCTAAAGCAGTAATCTCTGGCCAGACATCTGTGTTATATTTTTTATGTGAGGGTATTTATTACATGAGAAGTAATTGCTTGCTCATGCTGTGAGGCACTTTTTGGTAAAGTACCCCCTACTATTCCAGAAGAGGTGAGATTAATAGAGTATGTGTTTAGTGTTATGCTTAATCACAATGGTATAGCCCGTGCATTTTATTCATGCAACTCATTTTGCCATTAAATTTCATGGCAACTTTAAATTTCCTAACCCCCTATTTTAATAGCCAAGTTCAATCCAACTATACAGTATAATCTACTAAAATTTTTTCACAACATCAGTGGAGGAGAGAATCCAGGATGTCTTAACTCAGTTTTTCCTTTTGTGTATTTTTCTCTTATACTGTAGGTTATAGGGTAAGACCAATGGCTTGACCATTTGTCTGATCTCTTGATTTTGCTCACCTTCTTTCCTTTACTTTGTGTTTTGCCATTCCCTGGTAACTGGGAAAAGGGCTGTCTGTAGTACTGAAAGTGTGAAGAAGAAGAGAGAATGGGAAATTCTTTCTCCTGTAGGTATGTAGTAAATTTAGGGCTACAGTTATTGTGAAAATTTAGAAGGGAAATACAATCTGGACAACCTCTTTGGAAAATGTTGCTGTATCTTTGAAGAAAGTCTCTTTTTCCTGAGCCTCCAAAGTTTTCTCTTCTCTTCTCTTCTCTTCTCTTCTCTTCTCTTCTCTTCTCTTCTCTTCTCTTCTCTTCTCTTCTCTTCTCTTCTCTTCCGATTGTTCTTAATTTCTAACCCTTGGACCCTTCCTGAGAAATCCCCAGAGCAGCCCAATACGCTCCCCTCACACTTCTGCTGTTCTAAACCACTTAACTGCCCATCGTAGTGGTATTTGAATGCCTGACAGAGTCACAGGCTTCATTAATAATTGCCATCATCAAAACAGTTTCCTTTCCACACTCCGTCTGTTCAGTGTTTCCTCATCTTGTATAGCCTACCCTCAGGGAAAGACTTGCTTTCCAACAGCTCTTCAGCTGTTTCGGATGGCTGAGCCTCCAGAACTTTGCAGTAAATTTTTAAGAAGTCAAGTAGCATTGAATACACAGTAAATTAAAAAGGAAGCTTTGAAAAACAGTTTGTCTATCATTTTCTGTAATTATTTCCATTTTTTCATCTTAAATTTGAAAGATTTTCAGTAATTGTACACCACTGTCCAGAACACTGCAATTTCTGTGATAAAAATACATCTTTCTTGCTTCCAAATTCATTAAGGTCTTTCACTTTTTCACCATGAAAATCATGAGCTTTCACTTATTACCTACAAATTGGAACTATCTGCCACTTTGCAAACAAAATATGATCTTATTTTTTCTTAAATACGATGATTTTTTTTCTCTTGAGCAAATGCCACTGTGCTAAATATATGGCTTGGGACTGCATTTTCTGAGGTCAGCCCTGAAGGAAGAACTGTTGTCTAGAAGGAAACAGGAGATTTCTATCATTTCCTGCCACTGGAGAAACCAACAGAAACACATAGAAGCACAGTACAACATGGGAGTGGGAGAAGATTTGCTTCCTCATATGCTCCCTCCTTTCTGCCCCTTCTGTTGCCATACAGGAAAGACAGGTATAAAACCAGATCGCACCCATATCATGAAGAGATCTATTAATATTTAAATCTGAATAGCGTGAGCTTGAATTACCATGAAGAGCACAGAAATAGATTAAGGATGAGAAATTAGAGTGGAATGACATTGTTCAACAGGCGTGGTTTGAAGATTCTTGGTAAGCCTCCAGTTTGATCATTCTTAGCACTTTAATCCCTGGGCTGAGTTTGACTTCAAGAGAGAAATTCAGAATGGAGTGTTCATTCTCAGCAGACAACAACAACAAAGGGCTGCCAGGGCACTGGTGGTATTAGGTAAAAAAATGGCACAGTAAAGGCAATTTCTAGTCATGCTCAAACTATAAATTATATTTTACTCCCCATTGCCAAATTTATTACACAGTTAAATAATTTAGCTTCTGGAACTCAGGAGGGCTTTGTAATTGTGAAACTGAAAAAGTACCCTTTTCATCCATATAATATGGGTGCAGGAAAGGTAGATGATTGGGAAGTATTTCAACATTACCCAAATTTTTCTCATAGTAGGTGAGATGTAAACATACTTTTTACAAATTCAATATTTAGAAAAAATATAATAATTGAGATAAAGAGAATTGAGCATAATAAATCCTGGATCATACATTTCATGCTCTGAATAAAATGCAAGTCACTGAGTTGTGAATCAATGATTTCATGTCAATGTCCCAGTGTCTGCGTAAACATAAACAGGATTTTTGTGGGTTATGGAGGCATCTGAATCCTAAAATTATATTACAGCTCTGTAATTCAAAGCTGCCTTTTGTTCATTTTCTGGGTATATAGAGTTGCGTAATTTACTTTTATTTTTACTTAAACAGTGCTATAAAATATTAAGCAAATGCAGAAATAATTTGGCTATGTGACTTCTACCGCATTGGACACTGAACGATCGTAAATGAAAACCACTTAAAAATGTTCTCATGCAAGCATGACTATCACCAGCTTTAAATGTGAAGCAAGAAAAGTTGTTGTCATGGGGTGACTTTATGATGTGTATCACCTATCGCCTGCTCTATGCCCAGACATGAATCCTATGCCTTTAAAACTGGGTCTGAGAGAAAGAAAAAAAGAGAGGTGAACATTTCAAAGCAGTTTTGTGTTCAAGGACACTGAGATAGCGGCTGCTGCTGCAGAGCAGAGGCAAGCACCTTCCTGCTTTTCCTGGCTCTTGGCTCCTTTTCTTGGAAGAGAGAGATGGAGAGTTAAACTCCTTTGCTTCCCTGGGACTTCGGTTTCTTCTTCTTCTCTTCTGGACCGTTCAGAACACCGTAACATCAGAACCTCACTGGGAGACCTTACACCTCGGCCTGGAGGGGCCTAGCTCTGGGGAGGAGAAAGGCACATCCATGAAGGACTCTGAAATCTACCCAGGTTTTCTCCACAGCAAGAGGTTTTATTATTTAGCATTATTCTTTTCCTGTGCTTGCGTGCACTTTACTTGTTAAATAAATAGGTTTTTTCCTTTCACTTTCCTCCAAGGAATTTCTTCCTGAATCTGGTGGGGGAGGGGTGGCTGTAACTTGCCTTCTATCAGAGGAGGTTAATTTCGGATGTTCCTCTGAATTTGTCCCAAACCAGGACAGTTGTGTATTTACTTGACTTCAACATGGATGTGTTCTAACATAAGTTAAATAATAGCACAGTAACTGTAATGCAATTGTGAACCAGTGGCAGATATCCAGGTCTGGCAACAAATTAGTGGGACATCTCAGCCATAGTAATGGAAACATAGTGCTATTGAGATCTATTCTCTCTTTATTGTGTTTTAAGAAACGTAAAGAGATATGTATATTTGCAAATGTTGAACACTGACACCAGGGAGGGAAATAGGGAAATATACTTTCTCTACACAGTATTTCAAGACTAATAGTAATGTAATTGTTTTGAGCATCTGCTTCATGCCTGCAAAGCAAGTCTGTGAAAAATACTGTAGGCTTTCTTGACTATTAGAATTAAGATTCTTTATGGTATTTAGCAGCTAAAAGAAAGTAAGTTTTTTCATTTACCTTAAAACAAAATCAGTATAAACTACTTTTTAACTAGCCTTGAAGTAGCCATGGGACCTGCTTTCAGTCATACTCCTCTCCTCTATAGTTCACATTTCATGCCCCCCATACCCCTTCAGCTGTTAGAACTGGATCTTTACACATTGTAGCACATGAAATAATTTTGCCAGTGCTATAGTGGGACAAAAAATGTAGTTAAATCACAGTGGTTTTTCTTAAATTTCAGCTATTAATAGCGGTAGTTAATAAGAGTATTGGGCTAGCTATGTGTCCCATAGTAAAAATTGATAGGCTCCAGCTACCAAAATACGTCAAGTGCTAATACCCCTTTCCATACGCATAATCTAGAAAACTGTAATATGAAGCCTGAGGAGCATAATGTATCTCTTCTTGTGTGAGGTTCATGCAATGCTACAGGCTTCTTAGCAGAGTGCCTGGAAAACTGCCTGACAGGAAAGTGCCTGGGGGTGCTGGTTGGCAGTGGCTGAACATGAGCCAGTGTGTGCCCAAGTAGCCAAGAAGGCCAGTGATGCCCTGGCGTTTATCAGTAATAGTGTGGCCAGTGGGACCAGGGCAGTGACTGTCCCCTTGTGCTCGGCACTGGTGAGGCCACACCTCAAATCCTGTGCTCAGTTCTGGGTCCCTCACTACAGGGCAGACACTGAGATGCTGAAGTGTGTCTAGACAAGGGCAATGGAGCTGGTGAAGGGTCTGGAGCACAAGACCTTATCGCTCTCTAAAACTACCTGACAAGAGGTTGTGGTGAGGGGGAGGTCAGTCTCTTCACCCGTTTAACAAGTGACAGGACAAGACAAAATGGCTTCAAGTTGTGCCAGGGGAGGTTTAGGCTGGATATTAGGGAAAATTTCTTCACTGAGGGGGCTGCGAAGCATTGGAACAGACTGCCCAAGGAAGTGGTTGAGTCACTGTATTGGAGGTATTTGAAAGCCATGTAGATGTGGGACATGGTTTAGTGGTGGATTTGGCAGTGTTAAGTTAATGGTTGGACTCAATCGTCTTAACGGTCTTTTCCAGCCTAAATGATTTAATGATTACCATGAGGAATGGCTGAGAGAGCCAGGACTGTTCAGCCTGGAGAAAAACAGGCTCAAGGGGATCTTATCAATGTATATAAATACCTGAAATGAGAGTAAAAGAGGACAGAGCCATACTCTTTGCAGTGGTGCTGACTGATGGGATCAGGGGCAGTGGACACAAGCTGAAATAAAGGAGTCTCTGTCTGAGCGTCAGGAAGTACTTTTTTCATTGTGAGTGACTGAGCACTGGCGGAGATTGCCTAGGGAGGGCGTGGCATCTCCATCCTCAGAGGAACCAGCTCTAGATGACCCTATTTGAATGGGAGCATTGGAGAAGACAACTTCTAGAGGTCCCTTACAACATTAACCATGCTGTGAAATAGTTTATTATCAGTTAAAGATTTCATGGGAAATAGAATTAAAATTTTATTACAGGCACATTTTGAATTGATCAGTACAGGGCCTTGCAACACAAATAGATGGAGGAAGAAGGAAGTGCAAAGGCACAGTTAACTGCAGAGCCTCAGCATCTATCCTGCATAACATGTTTGTCACCAAGCCAGCTTCCTTTAAAGAACATTTCAGTTCATTAGCTATATAAAATATGCTGCTAAATAGTAGTAAACCATATGGCTTTGTACTAAAGCAGTTGAGTGTCAGTAGCCCAAGTATCACCCAGAGCCTTCAGCTCTTCACCAGCTGAACTAAAATGAAAATAATATTAAATATTTCATATCTTATAACATTTTTATTATAGTAGTTGCCTAGACAGAAGGAGAGTGTATAGTAGCTTCAAATTGTAATCGTCTTGCCTCTAATTATTATAAGACATTGGCAAGCAGCCCAAAAAAATACTGGTGTGAAATCTTATTTGCCAGTACTGTGGAATTTCTTCTGTGTTGGAATACATCTGGGAGGTTTGAAAGTGTTAGGCAACTGTTGTAAATTCAGGAGCTGGAGGCAAGGAACAATTCCTCTAGAGCAACCCAGAAATTAATATGTTATATCCTTATACAGAGTGTGCTATCTTCTGCATATGCATGCATGTATGACCAGTATCTGTTCCTCACTGATTCAGACACACAATAATTTAAATTCATCTAAATTCAATAAAATTACTGCCTTAAGTAAAAAAAATTTACCTTTATTATGTTATTTTTCATGAGACTTTGCAGTGACACCACTTAATACTCGCTCCCAGAGAGGGTGAGTCCACCACCTCCCTGGGCAACTTATTCCAATGCCTAAGCACTCTTTCAGTGAAAAAAAATTCTAATATCTGATCTGAACCTCTCCTGGTGCAACTTAAGGCTATTTCCTTTTGTTGTTTCACTTGAAACATGGCAGAAAAGACTGACCGCATTTCAGGTAGTTGTAGAGAGCAATAGGGTTCCTCCTGCACCTCCTCTGCATTGATAAAAGCATTTGCTCTGGGGTGATGAGCTGCCTGTTTAGAGCTATAAAATATATCACAGTGATTTTACTCTCAAAGAAACTTGCTCCACAAGTTGGCAAAGCTGGCAAATACTGAAATGTAGAAAAGTTGTCACTGCTGCCATGGCACGAGATTTTCACTGTTTGCTTTCAGCTTTGTGCGTGAGTCTAATGTTCACTATTGAATTGCTCTGCCAAACCTAAAAATGTCAGTCTGAGATCAAACTACCTTTTACTAAATATGTCAATCAGTCCATAATAACATCAGCTGTAAAAAAATCTTAATTTGTTGCTGAAAGGAACATTATAGGTCTGTTTATTTTTGTTGCACTGTTGGGATTGGTTGATAGTTTCAAACGATTGAAGTTTCATTTTTCAGAAACTTCACCAAGAATTTTTCAGAAAAACATCCAGAAACAAACTAATTTAAATAAAAATATCTCCACAGGCTTTAATCTGACAGCTAAACTCATCAAAAAAAACCTAATAACTCGAGCCTACTCTTTTTTTGACTAATTTCAAAGCATCAGGGAAGAGAAGCTTTTGGTTTTAGCAAAATGACCAAGTAAGAAAATTTAAGACTTAACTTTTATTTCAGGAAGTTGTTTAATTCCATATGTAAAAGAGTCGTGTGTTTTTTTCTACATTTTTAGTCAAGCTACGCAGTCTTGCACCAGAAAAGACCAACAAAAAAGCCTTCTGGTCATCATAAGCTGGAATGTTGGCAGCAGGGCAACGGAGATGACTTGCGCTCTGCTCTGGTGAGACACATCAGTGTGCTGGATCTGTTTCTGGGGTCATCAGTGCAAAAAAGATATGTAATTACTGGATTCAGTCCAACAAAGGGCAGGATGATAGCACATGGGCACAAACTGAAAAACATGAAACTCCATCTGAACAGAGGAAAACACTTCTTTCCCATAAGGATGGTTGAACACTGGCACAGTCTGCCCAGACAGGCTGTGAAGTCTCCATCCATGGAGAGTCTCAAACCCAACCAGACATGATCCTGGTCAACCTGCTGTTGACCCTGCTCGCTCAGAGGCTGCAAGGATGCACTAAATCATCTCAGGAAGTCACTCCCCACTTCAACCATTCTTTAATTCTGATTCTTTTGATATTCCCTTGTGATGAACAGACTATGAATGTTTTGTTACTGGGTTTATCTTGGTTAAGCAGCCAAATTCTCAGATGCCTGTTGCCGCGGCTACCCAGGCAGCCCGGTGAGCCTGGTAGGCGACATAGCTTCTGTTCTCCCACATGGACACTCGCCTGATAACTTGGGCTGCGGCAACGGAGATGAAAGACGAAGGAGGCGCTCTCCTTGCTTAATCCATGTCTTTATTTCCCTGCCCCAAGCATGGGAAACAGGAAGGCATGAAGGGAGCAACCTAAAGCCTGGCCTTAACAGAATGGCCTCAGCCCCCGGACGTGACCGGAGAGCTGGAATCCTCTGAGCCCTGCCAGGACGTGACCTGCACAGGGAACCCAGGGAGCCATTCTGCCCCCGGGCAAAGTCTTATCGACCGGGGTCCAGTCTTATCGAAAGGCTCAGGAATGGCGATGGAATGGCCCCGACTGGCCGTTGCAGGGGAAAGTTATACAGGGGGAGGAGAATGGGAGGTACAAGGATACAACCAATAAGGAAATGATAAGGAGTGACACATAACCAATCATAACATACAAGAGGAGGAACATATTTGAATCAGTCAATGAGGGACACAACAGAACAGAATTTTCTAGACATTAATTGCTTAATCAATGAACTTATTATTAAACATAAATTGACTTAGCCAATGAGTGACTTAGGGGCTAAGAGGGTTCTGGAATCAGGGAGGAGATGAGCCTTGGAGTGGCACCCAGTGGGTGGAGAGGGAAAACCCATGTCTCCTCCTCGGATCTGCCCTCGGAGGCAGAACCCAAGGCGGGGAAATCCACCCACTAGATGTCCTCTCTGATGTACAGTCCAAAATGGGCTGACGCACCGCAGCAGCCTGTCTTCAAAGTGTTATCCAGGCAATCAACCGACTTTTGATTAAACAAGTATGTGATGGCAACTGTACTTTTAAAAGACTTTTACCTGGCACTAAATGTAGCACCAGAGCATTTTCAGGAATCTAGTAGAGTTTAAACACATTTCTAATATCTGTCTGTGGACAGTCTGCACAGCAATGCTTCAAGTCCTGTCTCATACATATTTTGCTGTGGCAGAGGGATGCCACTTTTTCCATAGCTGTTCTGTAATATCAGGGGTGTTTGCCACTTACCATAAACAAAACTAGGAACTGCAGAAGAGCGTCAAAGTAATGAAACATGAACAAAGTGTGTAACATTTTTGAAGTTTGTTTGGCTTGATCATCAAACAAAACTTTGGGTATTATTTCCCTTTTACCCAAGATGGTTTGTGAATGGCAAAGCAAGTTTCATAGAAAAGCAACAAAGCTGTCTATATGTCTAGCATAGCTAATTGTGTAGGAATATTTATTTGTGTGACCTGTAGTTTCTTAAGGTAAGCATCTTATAGCTCAACTTGGTAATTTCATGCACCACAGCCCAAAGCAATTGGGACAACTGCTTAAATATTATTTAGCTTTTATTGTGAATCAGGAGTGAGCCAAAAATTTCCATACATCTCTCACTTCAACTACATCTTTTTGTTATCTACATTCAAATCCTGCAGCTGATTTTATGGTGCTTATCACATAAGGTTGCACAGGGAACCCAGGGTTACAAGCTAATGCACTGAATTACAGGTTCAGTTGTTATTTAATAGGTGTAAGACCACAGAAACTGTCCGTGGTTCACTGTTCCATGGGCTAGTCTATGTAGAGGCAATTCAGTCACTCACGGAATGTAAATCTGAGTTTTGCTTTCCTTCTCACATCAAATGGTGCAGGATTTTTTTTTCTTCTGATTAACAACAATTTTAATTGCATTCATTTACAGAACTTAGAAACATGCATATGGGAAGTGTGTAGAGAAGACTAATGCTACCAATGAGTAAATGTATCAGTGATTTTTGAATGTACATATATATTTGAATCTATCTATGTAAACTGAATTTACTTTTTTTACTACTAAGATAAAATTTGCACTGTACATTACAAAAATTGTTAAGTACTCATTTGATTTCATACATAATTGCTATATTGACTTTAATGACATGCATATAACTTCCACTCATGCCTGTATTCAAGTATTTTTGTCTAGGATGTGGTCATAATAAGAATATTTTAAAATATTTTTCCATTTTATATTCAGTTTTGATTGTTTTGAAGTATTTCACTGGATTTCTTCTACCATCAAATTTCTCACTGTGTCTGAGAATTGAAGAAAAACTCCTAGAAATATGAAAGAGAACCTGATATTTTTAATAAGTGTGCTAATTTTTAATTGTTGTGATTTTCAAATAAAAAATAAAAGCCTATTTGAACATGATCTTTAAAAAAAAGAAACAAAAAATCCCATAAAAAAAACTATTGCTAAATTGAGTATCTACAGGAATTTGCACTCATACTGGAAGCTTTTTGAGCTGGTTAATCAAGATGAGGAAATAGTAATGTGAAAGGAATTTGGGTCTTCGTGAGTCAGTGAAAATCTCAGAGTTTAGCTGTCAAGGTATCTGAATGGATAACTGCTGGTGCTACAAAGTACTGTAGAATGTTAAGGGTTGGAAGGGACTTTAAATAATCTAGACCAAATCCCACCCGGCCATGGGCAGGGACACCTCCCACTAGACCAGGTTGCTCAAGGCCTTACACAGCCTGGGCTTGAACACTGCTAGGGATCAGTCATCCACAATCTCCCTTGGCAACCTGTTTCAGTGCCTATTCACCCTCACATTTAAGATTTTTTTAATATCTAACCTAGATTTCCCCTCTTTCAATTTGCACCCATTCCCCCTTGTCCTAGTGCTACAGTTCCTCTCCAGCTTCCCCGCAGCTCCTCTCAGATACTGGAAGGTCTGGAAGATACTATGAGGTCTCCACACAACCTTCTCTTCACCAGGCTGATCAGCCTCAACTCTCTCAGCCTGTTTTCATAGAGAAGGTACTCCAGTCCCCTTATCAACTTCATGGACCTCTGGACTTGCTCCAGGAGTATCATTTCCTTCATGTGCAGGGGACCCCAGAGTTGGATGCAGCACTGCAGGTGGGGTCTCACCAGAGCAGAGCAGAGGGGCAGAATTCCTTTCCTGGCCCTGCTGCCCATGCTGCTTTGGATGCAGCCCAGGATACAGTTGGCTTTCTAGGCTGCAAGTGCACATTGCTGGCTCATGTTGAGTTCTTCATCAACCATCACCCCAAATCCTTCTCGGCAGGGCTGCTCTCAATTACTTCTCCACCCAACCTGTAGGTGTTAAAGAAATTAGGATTTCTTTAATGTAATATTTCAGGAAATCAAATCCAAATGTATCAAAAAAAGCTCAAAGTAAAGCCTTCACAGAATTTCAGAGGACAGGTTATGAAAAAAGTCTTATGGAAGAAGTCCTGAGGAAACATGACATGATCTGAAGATCTATTAGCTGCTAAATATGAAGCAAAATGTTAAGTCAAAGACAGAAGTGAATATATTAACATTATACTTTGAATTTTGGTAGTTATTAACCTTCATTTTTTCCAGTAGTTCATCTTAACACTAGAAGGGTTAATCTGATACTGAAATCATAAATTTGTTTTATGAAAAAGTAAGTAGCAGCCATGAATAACCTCCTGATTGTTTTCCCCTTATTTAAAAATGATCTTGGTGTTGATGAAGACAAGCATGCAAGCAAGACTATGTTATTTAACTGAGGAGTAAATCAAAAGTGGTGTAAGACAGAAATAAGCACAGGAACAAAACTAATATTCAAATCAGAGGATACAAAACAAAACCTGTAGTTTGAAGTTCCTCAAATAGTGTTTCAGTTTGGCATACTGAGCAAGCAACATGTTGGAACTACAAACTGCTCTAGAGGGCTTAGGGTCAGCTTAATATCCAGCATGAATGCATCTTTTCGAGTCTTACTCCACTCCAATTCTCTTTTTTTATATTTAAGAACCATTCTTCTCTTACTATTCTTAATTTGCTCTGTCTCCCACCCCCAATTACATTACATGAAATGATACTTCCTTTTCCCAGATCCTTGCCTGAGCAGTGATAAATGAAGTGAACATTAATTGAGGGTTATAGCTCAACAGGAGCCAGTTTGGCTTCAAGTCAACCTCCCGTGGCAAACCAGGGAAATATATAATCCTGACTGATTACTCCCAGAGAATATTTTTGCCATTTTCTGTGCATATATTTGAATTTTGGCTGTTCATTTTCCCCTAAGGTCTTCTTCTTTGACATTACAAAAGGGAGGGGAAAAAGAGGTAGAGATGCAAGCTTGGACTGTAGATGTGCAGCAGTAGGAAAATACCATCCAGGCTGTGGACAGAGATGAGCCTAGCTTTTATTTTATGTGGAATAATAGGATGTGATGGATGTTATATGGCAACTTGGCTCAAAGCATTCACACTTTCTATGTACCAGTTGTTTTGTTCTTTGGCAAGATGCTAACATTTACTAAACAGCCAATGAGAAAATACTTCAAGTGTTGACAAAACTAACGTTCATCAGGGTCACTGTTCTCTCAGCAAGGAAGAGTGAATTCTCATTTTGAAAACCCTTGTATATAAATTCTGTTACTTAATATAATCCTATGCAGTAATTATATTACTATTATGTTATATATAATCCCATATATTAATATAATTCCATGTGGCTAATAATACAATACAATAAGATGCAATACAATTAAATGAGATAATATAATTAATACAATACAATATAATACAATAGCTATTAATTAATATATTTCTATCCAAAAGGCCAACTCTGCCACAGCACTAGTGCATCTCAAGCAACAGTGATGCCACTAGCCATACAAGACTTTAGCCCTTGGACTTGACACAATGATGCTGAGATCAGGTATTTAGGTAAAGGACTGTGTTAAAAGAGTCCTTTGCAGTACTTCAGCTACAGCAAGAGCTAAACACATGGTCTGAAACCATGCACAGTCTTCCACAAAACTGAGGACTACACTACAGAGTTCAGGTGTAGCCCGTCCCTGTGCAGTTTTGAAGTGTTGTTAATCAGCATTTGTGCTGGTCCCACAATTAAAAGTTTTCTAACTTGAAATTTTCTAACTCATGAAATTGAGAAGCCTGTGTGCCTACCTGCTTCCAAATGCAGGTGAATATTAATGAAATTATACAGAGGAAGGTTAATGCATGACTTTAGAAGTGTTGTAGCCTTTGTATTCTTTTCCATAAAAATCTTACCTATCTGTTTTGTCACTAGAGGATTTGAAGAAATCTTCCAAGATCTGGATATTTTTCCTAAGTAAAAATTGTCTTTTCTTATATACTTTCTTTTTCTTTTACACAGTTCTATGATAAAATGTTTTAGAAAAATAAGTACTACAAAACTGAGAATAAAGTTAATAAATCAGATTTTAAAAATTGAGCAAAAAGATAGAAATATTTACAAATATTGTTCATTTGTGTGGGAAGCAAGAAGCAAAGAATACAGGAGAAGTACTCCAGAATGCTCATTCTTTAAAATGAAAGTCATTTTTTTACCATTGTCCTGTGCGATATGAATCTTATGCAGGAGCCAGGTGGCCATCATCAGCCTATCCTGAAGTTAATGACGTACTTCAGAAGTTTTCCACAGCTCTTGTCAACATGGAAGCATCTGACCTCATAGAAGAGTGAATGATTCAGGTATTTTGTAAGTTCTACCAAAAAGCCCATAGCACTGATGAGTAAATTAATCATCGTTTGAAAATTTCTTATGCTGCTCCCTGTGTTTAAAAGCCAGAAAAAAAGGCAAAGCAAATACTAGTTTTTGTTCATTTTTGTCCCTTATTTAGTCATTATGACTGAGTTATTTATTAACATAAATAAGGTATTTGACAAATCAATGCTTTCTGACATTCTAAATAAGGATATTTTAGCCATTTGATTCACTATAGTCTGTTAAGTACTTTATTTGAGGGGGGGGAAAAAGTAAAATATGCATTAAAATCTAGAAAAAATACTTTGTACTTCTGACTGTGAATTGCAGTTTAAATAAGAAAATTATTTTTATTTTTATTGGAAACATACTTTTAGGAGAATGTGTGCTTGAAATTGTACCATGCTATTATTCTGTTGTCACAGAATGTTTTGAGTATTTTATATGCACCTTTCTTTTATATCTTTGGGGAGTTTTCCGCATATTTTTGGCTTTTCATGTGTTTCTTTGACAACAGACATTTCAGGAATTCTGGTTTGGTTGTGGT
Organism: Aleadryas rufinucha; assembly: GCA_013397815.1. Classification (NCBI taxonomy): domain Eukaryota; kingdom Metazoa; phylum Chordata; class Aves; order Passeriformes; genus Aleadryas; species Aleadryas rufinucha. Next base: position 117,050 of record VZTH01014287.1, on the reverse strand, counting down.
TTGGTTTGGTTTGGTTTGGTTTGGTTTGGTTTGGTTTGGTTTGGTTTGGTTTGGTTTGTTTGCCAAGACTACTCTATATGGTTTTATTTAGCAGTTGTATCACCCATCCATATAACAGAACATGGGTTCCTCACTCTGCTGATGGGCATGTGAGCTCCAGACTGTCAATTACTTTTCCTTATAGAAAGGGAAAACTGTTAGCTGTATTAAAAATTTAATTCCTAGCTCTATTACTGAAGTAACAATACTGTTCTGTTTCTGAAGGCTGGTGGATCCTGGGTAAAAGGCTTCCTCTGCTTCCACCCTTCTCTAAAAATGGGCGGACAAGTTTAGTGGAGGGAAGTTTATGCCATCTACATTCACATCATGTTTAGCTGCCTAATTAAGTTATCTTGCAGGCAAAACCCAGAGCTGCTGGTGGCAGAATGACATATTGTCTGACAAAGTTGTACATCATCATTGTACCACTGTAGCTGTAGCAAAGTGTAACTTTATCTGCCTTCAGTGGATTAATTGCTTGCACCAGCTTTTGTTCCCCCACCCCCTTTCTTTTTTTGTATAGAGAAATTACATATTTCATAATGCTTTGGAAAAAGAGTCATAAGGTGTGCTGACAGCCTCCTAAACATGTATATTGCCGGAGTTCACAGTCCTGCTTTAGAGAAAATGGTGTACATTTCTTAGTGCTTTCAGGATAGATGTTAACAGAAAATACTTCTATTCAGCTGTGGATGGACTTCCCTGGAAACTCTTACAGGGTTCCACTGGCACTGTCTTCTCTCACATGATGTTGCTTGCAGACATTTTCATCTTGGTTTTAACAAGAATTGTAAAATTGAGGAGGTTTATAGAGGAATACTTCCTACATTTTCACTGAGCATCAGACTTGGGAGCAAAACTCTGGCCTGCTGGAAGTTGCTGGGAAAATTGTTACTGACCTCAGCAGGGACAAAATTTATTTTTTAAGACTGCATTGTCAATGTACAGATTTTATCCACTGAAAGCTATGGTAGCTTGGATGAGTGGGCTGATTTTTGCCTTCCCAGTTTAGCAGAATGCTTAGGCAGCATTATAAAATATTTTCTTTCTGCAGATCACAAAGCACTTTCCAAAATGAGTAATTATTTAGACACAGACCAGTAAAATGATTACTCCATGTTCACAAATCAGGTAACCTAAACATGTTGCAGTGCATGTGGCTGTCTTAAAGGCAGACCAAAATCCAGAGTCCTGGTGGACAAGCACCAAGGGGTAAGGCTCAGCCCCTTACACCCAGTATCTGCATGAGTTCATGCTTATTCATCTCTCCTGGTTAATATGCAGCATTTCTAGAATTCTCTTCTATATTCTGTGTCCTATTGGCTCCCTATCCTGGTTCCCTCCTCCTTACTATCCCCACTGGTTTTTGTACGGTGGAATCCTTCCCCTAACTTGATCTCCACTGGCTGTTTCCCTCTGCTCCACCCTGAGTAAGACCCTCAGATTCTGATTACCCATCGGTATTTGGTCCTTGGCTTTCGGAATAAAAAGATCTCGGAATAAAAGAGGAACAAAGACCCCTCTCTCATCCTTTGCCTCTGCCGACGCTTTTTCACCACCTGTGTTTGGGGCTCGCTCCTTGTGAAGGAGCCAGCCTTGTCCGTGTGCTGCAGCCACCAAGGACGTCTGCAGCTGGACGCTGTGTGGCCTCGGGCAGCCCCTAACAGCATCGTAAACAAAAAGAGAAAAGGTTTTCCATTAACATTGTTCTGTGTGAAAAACCAAACCAAACCAAGTGACATCAAAATACCCTGCTCCAAGAAACTCAAACTTCCTTACTGAACCTCTGTTTATGTTGACTCGTGCCATCATTTCTGATGTTTTTACTGTTGCCAAACTTTCTTCATTCTTAGGTACTCTTAATAAGTATGCTTAGAAGGATGGAGGGACAAAACAAAAAGACATATTAAGAAAACTGAAATGATGGACCTAGATCAGCATTGGAATTCTTAATTGTAACATATTTACAGGCTCCCCAGAGAAGTGGTCACAGCACCAGCCAGCCAGAGATCAAGAAGCATTTGGACAATGCTCTCAGGCACATGACCCTTGGGGATGGTTCTGTGAAGGGCCAGAAGTTGGTCTTGATGATCCTTGTGGGTGCCTTCCAACTCAGCAGATTCTGTGATATCTGGCATAACTGAATGTTTTTATACAATTCACAAGTTACATCTGACTACAGACAGTTTTGCTGCAGTCATTGATATATCACTATTAGTATTCATCTAATATATTCCTTGGACTTCAAGACAGATGCATTTTTGAAATAAGGTGCTCAATGACACTGGAATCAATACCTGACCTGACTTAAGAACAAGGTTTGCCAGTCTCTTCTTTAAGGGTTAGCAAGGGGATGGGGGATGAACAGGAAGAAAGCGAAATTGCCAGCCTTTTGCTGTCATCAGGACGATTCTCTACTTCCCTGTATAAAAGAATCCTGTCTTTTCCCTTCTGTCTTTGCAGTTTTCTGTTGACCATACTTGTAATTTTTAGTTGCTTATGCTTCTGAATAGACTTGACAGGAAAGCCCAGGAAGCCAGCATAGAAGTTCATATAAATGTGTATTATGAATTGTCTCTATAACAAATACAGAAGAAACTCCACAGTAAATACTGCAAACATAACATATATTATTCAAAGTATTAGCAGGTTACACTGGAGTTACATGTATGGTTTCTGAAATAAGTTTTTTTTATTGTGTTCTGCTTTTTGTCTCCTTTAATTCTTTTAATTCACAAGAATTCATAAGTATCTTCAGTTTGTCAAAATCTTCTGGTTTGGTTGGTTGGGTTTTTTTAAAATCATAATCTTACTTTGTTTTATTTTGGTTTTGTTTTGTGGTTTTTGGTTTTTCACTAGCCAGGTCCTGATTCATTTACAGGCTATTTTCAAGTGATCAGCTGCTGTCATCATCAGTTCTATGTGTGGCTCAGTGTGAGTGCTTGTCAAGATCAGACACTTGTATACTATTCTCTGAAGAGTAAACTTTGCATGCAGCTTTACTCTATTGTGCACTGAGAAGTATCAGCTATCTTCTAGTTTTCTTTAAAAATAAGAACTAGAATATGAAGACAGGGTTCGAAGTTCCATTTTTAATCTTCAGAATCTGGGGAAAAAGATGTGTTAAGAGGAAAGGTTAACACTGTTGCTTCTGATTTAGTATCACTGCTATTACTACCACTAACATGGAGAGAGACTAGTACGTGCCCCAGAGTTTATGCAGTTTAAGGGTCCGGTTTCAGAGTTTGGTTTAAGCATTGTACTGAGACAATCTATGAGTGGGGCTTTGTGCCCCTGCTGAGTGAAGAAAGGCATGGGACTTGTGCAAGAAGTGGGTAGAATGCTGACAAGGCACACTCTCAGTAAGATTTGAAAAGCACTGCTATTTTTCTCCCAGGGCTGAGGTACAGTTGCTGAAGGCAGTACAAGGTGTTTCCCTGCATTCTGCAGAGCCTTGGGCATGTCTCTCACTCCGAATGTACCTGAGCTCCTTTTTCAAAACTTTTGCCATCTGAAGTGCCATGGCCTGCACTATCTTCTGGGAGAAATGGAGAGAAAAGGAAACAGCTAGTGCCAGGGCAGAGAGGGAGTCTTTTTACTTGGCAAAAGTTTTAGATTCTAGCACTGAAACATGAGTCCATAGCAAAGCAGTGCAAATTCTTCCAGTAGCTAGAGTAAGACCCAGGAGATCTGGGGAAATTCTTCATCAATGTATGTGTTTTACATGTCTGCACCAGTGGTAACCCTCCTCCTACCTTGTCATCACTGATCAGTCCCTCAGAGTAGAGGATGTGTTAGTCCTTTCTTACATAGATTGATATTTCCATTAAAGATCTGACTAACATTTCCTCACCCAGCCTTGTACTCTTTGCTCTCTTTTTCACAGCCTCACTGTTTTTGTGATGCTGGTCATTTCTTTTGCATGATCTCAGTAAGAGCTATATACACCTAGATAATCTGGTTGTTGTATCAAGCAGCTTCCCAGAAACTTACCAAGACTGCTAGTGCTCCAGATGCAAATGTGACAGTGGTATGACAGAGTCAAAAGCAGTAGCTAACCGTGCAGACTTGGGCAGTTACTTCACAAAAGAAAGGCAATAAAGAGAAACATACCATCTGAAGGCCAAACAGGTAATGGAAAATAAGATTTTACATTTGAACAACCTTCAGCTTGAAGCTTTGCTGTTGGGCCTCTTTTTGCTTTTCTGACAGTTACATAGCAGAATAATCCTGTAGCTGTATTTTCTGTGATACAGTTTTTATCATAAGTGAAACAAAAATAAAATGAGAATTAAAAATACGGTTGAATTATTTTTTTCAGGATTCTTTCCTAATTAAGAATTTAGCAATTACCTAAGTATAATTGCAACTGTTGTCATGAAGATAAAGGGAGCAAGAAACACAGGATTGTAGTTATTATTAAGTAATAGGTTATTTTGGTTTACCTTCTTCTTCCAAACAATTTTAGAGGCCTGTAACAATTAATGTTAACTAGATAGGTTATAGTGTGATTTCACAGCATATCACAAAGGCTTCTTCCACTGAATGTCCCAAATGGGAGGGACAAAGCAAGACGCATAAAACTGATTCCATTTGTTGTGTGGAAGGTTCTGGATTGGGATGAAAATATTTTGAAAGTGAAAAAAAAAAAAAAAAAAGGCTCCAAAGAGTTTGTAGTTTAGTGAGAAAAGTACTGAACACAAGCCAAGGCAAGCTTGCAGTTTCAGCTGAGTTTCTAACAAACTCTAGCCTGCACTGCAGATTCAGGAATAATTACATGTAATTTGGTACAATTGTCAGCTCATACTAGGAGGCCCTTTATACTGAACTACAGAAGAGACTGTATTGCTTCCCATACCTAATGGGTGCATTAATCCTTACTCAAGGGCATATCATGGATACAGGCACTGCTGTCAAATCCTCACTGAGCAAATACCAACCCTCGTGGTGGACTTTGGGCAGAAAGTCTGTGCTGATATGCAAGAATCAGAGTAGGTTCCTCACAGCAGTTTTATTTTCTTGACTTTGATGTCTAGCTGTAATGCCCAGATACAGTTCTAAGACCTTGTGTTTAACATGTATGCATATATGTGCATTGACCTGCAAATCTTTGGCATTTCTAGATTGGAATTTTCAGGGGAGTAAAGGGCAATTAAGTGTCTAAAATGTAATGAAAATCCATTAGTCTCTTAGCCTTAATGTATAAAACCACCTATGTAGCAGCCAAAATAAAGTGAGATTAAAGTTGGGATTGGTTGGCATTCCCCGGGAAGACCAGGACTATGAACTTTAAGGCTTTGGAAAGACACAAGTATATAATCTATGTGATATTATCTCAGGAACTTGGGTGTACTCAGTAGAAACAGAAATTCAACTTCTTTGAATATTAAGTTTTTATTTTAAGAATAGAAGGTGTCTTATGTACTCTATTCTTTGAGGTCCTTTAATGCTATGTAAGTGTAAGAAGCTTTAAGAGATAACACAATAGACCAAGTTCCTGAGTGAAATAGGTTCACTGAATTTCGAATAAACCTTTTAGAGAAGCTGGATCAAAACTCCATGCAGATTCATTGCATTTTGTTCAATCTTTACATCATTATTCCTTGAAATCCAGGATGGTCTTCTCTGGTTAGCTTCAGAGCTGCAGGTAGCAGCAAGCTTGAAAAACTACAGCCACATTTACAGTTATGCCCCCAAACAGAGAGGATAGTAATTGCAATCAGATCTTCAAGCTACTGTGTGTTTAAAGAAGTAGCAGTGTGATGTAGATATGCAAAACATGAAAATAAATATTGGCAAGTTCCTTGATAAATAAATAGACAAATTTTGAATTTATGGTATACATGTAGATGTGAGAAAAATATTATGAACCAGGAGTACATTTATTTACTTAAAAAATCACTAAAAAAATCTTCATACTTTGGGAAGCAGACTGCCTTATTCATCCTGTTTCTACTTTGCTTTTTATTGCAATTTGTGTGAGGATGAAAAAGATTTCTACTGAGAAAGACAAAATGCATCTTTAAGGTGCCCTGAGCTGACCATGCTGTCAACCCAAACATACTATCACATCCTGGGTAACAAAAGTTGTTCTGCAGGGTCCCCAGGTATCTTTCCTTGTACCAACAAAAACTGTCTTCATGTAATGAAATAACAGGCCAGATCACTGTACTAAGATTTCCTTTATATCCTGCCTGTCTCTTTTCTGAGGCATTAAGTTATTAATGCTCTCTCTTAAAGGAGTTTGCAGTGTTGTAGTGCCCTATTAGTTGTGGTCATAAAAAGAACTGTGAATTCCTATGTCACAAAACATTCGGATCATAGAGTCATAGAACATAGAATGGCTTAGGTTGGAAGGGACCTTGAAGATCATCTACTCCCAATTCTCATGCCGTGGGCAGGGACACCGCCCAGTAGATCAGGCTGCTCAGAGCCTAGTCCAACCTGGCCTTAAGTGCTTAAATGCCAGGGATTGGGCATCCACAACTTATCTGGGCAACCTGTTCCAGTGCCTCACCACTCTCACAGTACAGACTTTCTTCCTAATATCTAATCTAAGCTTACTCTTCTTCAGTTTGAAGCCATTCCCCCTTGTCCTGTCACCATATTCCCTTATAAATAGTGTCTCTCCATCTTCCTTTAGGTTCCTTTCAGGTGCTGGAAGGCCCCAATTAGGTCACTCTGAAACCTTCTCTTTTCCAGGCTGAACAATCCCAATTCTATCAACCTCCTCTCACAGGAGAGGTGCTCCATCCCTCTAATAAAGTTGGTGGCCTCCCCTGGACTCTCTCCAACAGGTCCATATCCCCCCTGTGTTGGGGACCCCAGAGCTGGATGCAGTATTCCAGGTGGGGTCTCACCAGAGCAGAGCAGAGGGGCAGAATCCCCTCCCTGGCCCTGCTGCCCACGCTGCTTTGGATGCAGCCCAGGACGTATATGGCTTTCTGGGCTCCAAGCACACATTGCTGGGTCATGTCCAGCCTCTCCTCCACCAGCAGCCTCCAAGTCCTTCTCAGCAGGGCTGCTTTCAATTTCAATTCATCCTCCAGCCCATGTTGATACCAGGGGTTGCCCTGACCCAGGTGCAGCACTTTGCACTTGGTCTTGGTAAACCTCATGAGGTACCCATGCAACCCACTTAGGCAACTCCCTCTGGAAGGGCATGTCAGAACTTTTTCTTTTTCTGTCTCTGAGCAGGCATTTTGCTTTGGCATTCTTGTGAAATTTCTTTTTTGTCACTCCATGCTGTTTCTCACTTGACCTGTACTTCTCTGCCTCTGTGTGTACAGTCCCATGCATTCCTTTCTTTTGAATACATTAGGTCTGCTTAGTATTTAGAAAGCACACTGCTCTGCCCTGCAGAATTAGAAGGTCTGAAAGCAGATAAATATAAGACCATCAGAAACACATGATGATAAATCTTGGAAAAATAGCCAGACTTTTATAATTAGACCAAAGAAATTTGTAAAGTTTTATGTTGTAGCAGAAAAATTACAGAGGAAGGGGAAAAAGGCTATGAAATGTCTGCCATAGAAATATACTGAAGAGTGTACATTAGGTTAACTTACTTATTAGATTAACTTACTTATTAGATTTTCCCCAAAAAAATTAGCTGTAAATGTGTAACAAGGCTCTAATAAATGGGGTTTTTTTTCCATGCTGTGTAATTAACTACACAGGTGTGTTGTGATAAGACATAAATATGCATTGACACTGTCAGAAACCAGCAAGCAGTGGTGCTCCCATGAGGGAATCTGAGCTGGGAGCTGATGGTGACTCCAGCACAGACCTTGCTTGCAATGACAGGCATAGTTCTTCAGGGTTGGACCACAGTAGGCAGCTAGATACTGGTGACAGGGTCTATCAACATCCTAGGCATGGCAAGGGGATGAATGAAGGCCCGCGTACAACCAGAGGCTCCTAGATGTAGAACAGTGCAAACCTTAAATAGCAGCTTTGATCTTGCTGTACTGCTAACTTCAGCTCCTGACAGGTAGTGAGACCTTGTGATAGCTTGTGATAGGCTACAAGTGTCAGTAGATGAGAATGAATTTATCATGTGTATACTTCCGAGGCCTGTAAAGATGGATGTAGCACATCTACACTGTAGTCACTTCTGCTTTTCCATTTTGTAGTTTGAGAGACACAAGCAAACTCATTTCATTGCTCCACTCAAGGTCCCTAAAGCTTGTTGTCATATCAGATGTAGAAGTTGAGCCACCGTACCAATCCTTATGGAGGGAATTTGAGAAAATACTTGTTGGATTAGGACAGCCCATAACATGCCTAATCTAGGAGAAAACAGGTTGCAGAGGCTTCAAATATCAAGCCAACAAAAGGCAAGAGGCACTGTACATCAGCTTGTGGTGCAACAAGATTAAATGATCAATGTGAGGTGACCTCAAAAACAGCGGAAAGAATCAATGGAAGCTGTGGCAAAAGGTAGGAGGACTCTGGTGTGTAAGGCTCCAGTCTCTTAGCACACCAGCGGCTTGCAGAGAAGCTACAAAATTATTGTTGGTCAGTTGGAAATATCAGGTCAGTACAGGGGTTTGGCAGTATCCTCCTGCAGCTCCACTGCCAGGAAGCATCAATACTGCTTTCCAGACTGTGACTGATGTCTGCACGTACATACAAAGTGATGGTGGTATAATTTGTACATGCTTAATGTTAATTTTCCATTGTCATCACAAATTAAAATTTCCCAATAGAAGAATTGTGTTCCAGCAGTGAATATCCCTTGACCATCTTCTTCCTCTGAGCCAAAACTCGATATTCAAGCCAGAACTGTGTGGCAATAAAAGGTATAAGAGAGAAGTAAACTAAGCCCCTGTCAATTGCTTTCATGTAACTAATACTGAAGATCATTGCAAACAATTATCTCTTATTTTGAGGACCCTGTTTAGATTTTATTTTAAATCATTGTGGTAATTATTTAATAAAAGATGAATGAAAGAATAAAGTTTAAAAATGTACATTTAATATTCTATCTAGCAAATGCTTTATATCTGCCCATTCAATCATTTTACAACCTTTTCTTATTATCCAGGTTTAATATGCTCTTTCACAGCTAGAGGATGTGCTTTTAATCTAAACTTAGCAATTAATTGCCCATTACTTGCAAAAGTCAAATTTAGCAGGCACAGCACATCTGCCTGCAAGGCCTCTGGCGAAATCTCTGAGAAGTGTGGTCTGCAATGAGATGGCCTTTTAATTCAGAAAGAACATTAAAAGCTGGATGAGGGCTGACAGGCTATGCATGTGCAGGAAACTTGAGTTGTCCAAAGAAAAACCCTTCTGAAAGCCTACCAATTTCAGACATCTCAAGAGGCAGTACAAAGAGACTGACAAAATTTATGACAGTATCCTTTCCTTCAGGTTTTTTAAAGCCAGGGAGTTTGAATAATCATGGGGTAACAGAAATTCATGCAATTACCAGCAAGATGAATGTGAGCAAACATTTTGTGAGAAGTTTACTTGCTGCTTGTTGTTCCATCGGCTGAGCTGTAAAGACACACTTTGGCCAACTGTTCAGTTTTTTGGATACAACACTGCACACCAGTGCAGTGTCCTATTAAAAGAAATTGCCTTTTCAGATTTTTTTCTAGTTTTTTTTTCTTTTCTTCTAATTTTGAGTGTGCAGTTACTACTATGCTATGCACAGCTTTTCTGTTCTTTCTTGCTTTCTACTGAAGATTAGACAAAGCCAAGACTCTCAAAAGCCTTGACCAGGTTCCAATGCTCAATGAGACTTTTAAAATACTGAGTCAGATCCTTAGATACTGTTTTGTTTTTGACTTTGATGTTCATGTTGTATTTATCTTCATGGCGCAGGCTTCTATCATTGGCCAGTAAGGAAAGATGCAAGTTGTGGTGTTGAAGTATACAGTACTACCCCATATAATCTTGTTATTGGTTATTTACACAGCCATTATGATTTGAATTGGTGCTCTTCTGTCAAGTGGAAGGTCTCTTCTGAAATGCTGAAACACTCTTGGCCCAGTGTCAGGAAAAGTAAGGAGGAATTTCACAATGTGCCTCCTGATTCTGGACCATGTATGGAGTGATGAAAGCTTTGTTAGTTATGTATATCCTGCAGTCTCTCTCCCAGAATGATCTCTACTAATTTAAGTGGCACACTCTGTGTGAAAAAATTCACGAAAAATAATGAAAAACTTTTAGGTTATTCCTTATGTTTAAACTGGGAGTAATCTTTCCTGACCAAACAAAGAGCTTTTAGATGCCCTTTATCTGGCTTTATCCTATGTGAAAAAATTGGTAAAAAGGAAGACTACATGAGTACACATAATATATTATCTTCTAAAACTGTGGTATAATCAGCACACTGAACATCATTATTTCCCATTTGGGAATTGCAAACTTCCATAGTAACACTGGCCCTCTGCTTCTTGCATATTTCATGGAGTTGTGGTTTGTGATTGCTTTGCCATCTGATCTCATACTTTTGTGGTATACCCAGCTCAGGAAAAAAAAGGAAGGGTTTCTGCTTTAGTATGTTGTTTGTATACTAAAAGCAATTTTAATTTTTTTTTTATTGTTCAGGCAGGTTTTGATTTGACAGATAAACTTACATCCTACCTTAATAAAAACATATTAATATATCAAAAATAGGCTCGTTGTTTATGTAGTATGGTTTGTTGTTTACTTAGGCGTATTTTAGGAGATGTTTGCATTTTGGGGGTGTGTACTGTTACTTCTTTGATCCATGACCTGGCCTAGCTTAAGCCATGATGTGAAACTGCTTTGCTTTCCCTCTTTGATGCATTTTAGGGAGAAAGAAAAGAATCTTCTAGTACTTTATTTTCCCCCAATTAAATTTTAGAGCCAGAGTTAATCTTGGCTTCAGAATTTAAATGAAACCTTTTACATGTTGTTTTCTAATGCAGGAGCTGTTTTGGTTTGAGGACACAGTGGTTTGGAAGTGAACAGAGAAACATTGCAGATCAAGTAAGGCCAAGAGGAAAATAAAAACAAAACAAGTTTAACTGCACTTCTGTATGCAATCTATTTTTGAAAGCACAAATTCATTCTGACTCCTGTAATTTGCTTCATTATTTATCATTATTCCCCCTGATCAGTTAACAATACTATTCACTAATTCTAAAATCATGCAGAACAGCAAGTAAATGAATGGATGCATGAGAACAGAGGCAGAAAAATACTATCCAACTTAAAAGCTTACAACTTTTCCATTCCAGAGTTATCCTAAGGAACATGAGGTTTGGTATAAACCTGTCATCTAACTTGAGGTACTAGGAGTTCATCACAGCTTCTGGTTGACTTGTATCTCCTCAACACTGGACATTTTCACTTCCCTTCCATATGATTTGGTCAGCTGGTGAAAAATTACACCTTTTGGTATACGTCAAGTCCTAAATTGAGCTATGTGTCTGGTATAGAGTAAGCACTGCAATGTGTTGGGGCAGTCAAGTTCAGGCACTGCAGGATAAGAGTGAAAGTAGATTGCCTGATGCAAAGACAGGGGTTTCTCCAGGAGAATGCTGTGCTGTCAGTCATTGCCTCCTTACTGAAAGGTGCCATGATACGGCCATGAAAAGGCTGTGGGCTGTTGGGGAAGAGTTTATCATGTGGTAGTATCAAAGAACTTCAACCTTAAATAAACCTGTGAAAGTATCACTGCTTTTTAAAAGAAATCAGACATGGAGATAATTTCAAGGCATTTGGATGAAAGCATGTTAAATGTACTTGGGCCTTTCTGGTTTTGTTAGGTTAGTTAGGAAAAATGAACTTTCATTAACTTTTGTCCTGATCTGCAGACATGGAAATAACTCCTAAATAGATTTAGGAGCAATTCCCTGCAAAGTTTTTAATGAAAAAACCTCCCATGTCTTTAAAACTTCACTTACATTTTGCATCAGATTTGTCTCAGTGAAGATTCTCTCCTAATGTCCTGATTACTCAATGGAAAATTCAGTCTGAACAGACTGAGCTTCAGAAGCTGCACCAAGGTCTACTGAAATGTCACAAATCAGTTAAGTCTCTGTTAGAGCTCAAATGTCCTTTTTTTGTATTAAAAAGTTAAGTATATTGCCCTTAAAATGCACATTCTACATGTAGGTAATACACACCATTCTATATCAAAAGTAACTTTCTCCTGTAGGGCTAATGGGTAATCTCAGTTTTATCCTGAGTTTGAAAAGAGCTGTGCTTTTTACAGGAGAGAAAAGAATTTCGTAATTCATAATTTTTGACCATAGCAGAAAAAAATATTTTTAAGGTAGGAAATATGACAGTCTATAGACTTGTTCAAGATGTCACAGAGCTGTGACTTGGTCTCATTTATACTGTTTTCAGCTGTGGATTCTAAGAACTGAGGCAGCTGTTGCAAGTGCCACACTTTTTCTTTATTTGAAAGCTGTACACCAGAGTTGTGTGCCTAAAGGATCAGTGGAACAGACACTGGAGATTACCAGTGGGGATGTGAGGGGAGAGGCAACCACAAGAGCTGAGAAAGTTCTGAAGAGTGGATGAGTGGTTATCTCTCCTCACCATGCATTTCACTGTCCCTGGATACCTATGTCTTGTTTTCTCCTGCTAGTTATTCTTCTATCAGCTTAAGGCGTACTGCACATTTTCCCTGTTTGCTGAGTGGTTTCTGATGGCTTCACATGTAAAAATTTTTAAGAACTACCATGCCTGAACTTATACATGGATAATATATTTTAGAATATTACCTTTGCATCTCATTTTGTACAGGAAATTCCAAGCATCTAAAGCATTACCTTTTTCATGTGAGTTTAGACTGAAAAAATTGTAGGGAAAACATCACATGATAATTTACTGCTCAACCAATTTTCCAAGCCAGAAGTAAAATGTAGGTTTATTTTAGTCAAAACACATGCAACCTCCTATGCATGGAATCACACTAATTACAGTTGTGTTCCATCGGGGTTGCACAGCAGAAATTACAGTTCTTACAGTATTTATTGTTAAACTGCTGCTTTTCAGGGTAGGCTTGCTTGAGGAACAAGTTCTAGGTCTCTTCCTGTTTTGCCCTTTGCTCTATAAAAGAAGGAAAAGCAAGTGAAACCAAGGATATAACATCAAATCAGTTATAAGAAGTATGTGTTACCAGGGTGTAGTGAGAACTAAAAATCATTTCTTACCCAAGGTCTATGTATATGTAGTCAAAGACAATCTTCTGCATGCTGCTGAAAGATGTATAAAAATTTCCTATTTTAAGTAGCTTTTAATGTGTTGACAAGTTATGTTGTGTCATCCTTTGTGATTAATAGAAGTTGCCTGATCAGATTTTTACTGGAGTGGGGATTGATCTGTAGAAAATTGTATCTTATGGGATACTGCACTGAAGACAAAATTGAATATGTACTAATTTTTTTATATCAGTGGATTATCACCTACATTTAGTATTTTCCATGTATTTTAAAGCTGACTATTTGTTGAAGATCCTATATGATAAACACATAAGCAAAAACCTGTATGGGACTCTCTAGAGAGCATTTTTAGTTTTAAATATCTCTATTTGGGGGATAAATCAGAACATCCTTCAGAGGTGATAACTCAATCTCTCTCTCTCTCTCTCTCTCTCTCTACTTTGGCATTACTGCTTTGCTGTCAAGACACCAGTGGTGGTTATAAACTGATTCTTTAGTATTACTTTTCACTGGCCTTTTGTGGAATACATTGGGCTGGAGTCACACTGTATATGTAGCCTGAGCATTTTTTAAGCTGTGTGTGGTTGTGGTCTGAGTACCTCCAGCATGTTAGGTTCACTTCCCCAGAGAAGACTGGGGAAGATGTTTTAATGGGAGTTTGCAATGAGGTAGAATGGGTGGAGTCTCAATAGGGAGAGAGAACTGGAGTGACTTTTCACCCCACTTCTATAAATTTGGTAGTGATTGAAATACAGCAAAGGTTTTGCCTCACTCTAACAGGTGGAAGTGCTGAAATGTCATCCATGTATTTTTCCATCCTATTAAGCATTTTTGTGAATAAGATTTCCAGCTGATTTCAATTCATATTTTTCTCTTTGGAGCTGAGATTCTCTCAGCTTTTTGACAACTGTGGGATGCCTTTGAAAATCAGAAAGATGCTGTCATTGTAAGCTCTCTCCCACGGCTATTAGTTATATGCTATATTGCTAGTTTGGCTTGGTATTTTTGGTAGCGTGTGCACTTCCTTTCTCCAGCTTTTTCTTTTCTTTAAATCCTTATGTGGGTAATTGCTGAAAGTGAGCTTCCAGTTTTCACTGTTGGCAGGTGTCAGAGAGTTAATTCTTCACTACAGGAGCAAGTGCAGATTATTGAACAGTCCAGAATTTAGCACCTCTGTCTGCTGCCAAGATTCAAGAGCTGATCAGTGCTATTAAAAGCCACAGGATCTGTTGTGGCTGTGGGAAGATTTTCTGGGTTATCATGGGCATAAAGAAGGGACAGTGATCAGAGGTATGTGAGGGCTTAAAGGATGAATAAAGAAAACAAATGTCTTGATCTGCAAGGTATTAACATTTGTAGCGGGTTTAGTTCGCTTTCCCGGCCAACGCACCAAATTTGTAGGGGTTTGGAATCAAACTGGGCAGAAACACCAATTTTGTGTAGTGGTTTTAGTTCACCTCTGTATCTTTTGTGAGATAGGAGATTTGGAGGAATGCAAAACAGGCTTAAACTTAAAGAAAATGAAAAGTTTATTAACAGAATTAAAAGAGAAAAGAAAATAATAAGAAAATCAAAGCAAAATCCCTCTTNGCTTCACTTTCTCTTTCTTTCTTTCTGACTTCGAAAAAATGCCATGATGAAGAGTAGTCTCCATCGTTCAGGCTTTATGATGAAGAAAGCCCCATTCACCTTTGTGCTGCTGGCTTCTTGATGTTAGTCTTTCAGTTCCATCGGTCTCGGCTAGGATTCCCGCAGCCACGTGGAGGGGGGAGGGGGCAGTTCTCAGGAGCCCCTGGCTGGATGTTGCAGCTACTCGCAGCGAACACAGTTCCTCAGTTGTCGAGCTCTGAGGAGATCGTCCCGCCGGCATCCTGGGGCCGTGTCCCCGGCACCGGGGGAGGGAGAAGGCTCGAGCCCGCTCCAAGGAGCGAAAGCCTCGGCCGCCATTTCCCCCCCACATCTCCTGCTGGAACGGCAAACCCCAAAGAGAGCAACTTCCTGTCCCTTCAGCCTTTATATATGGAAATTTCGAAAAGCGCCACTGGTCAAACGAGCTGTCCATCAGCTCAGGCTCAACCCATCACAACATTCTATTTGCCAAACCTGTTGCTACACAGAGCATAGAGCACATGTTGACTTCCTTACCCTCTCCCTCCCCGCTCCCAATCCTTTTCAAGACTAGTAGCAATTTTTAAATCTAAATTCCAGTGTGAGGTGGGTCTGGAATGAGATCTGCACCCAAAATTCACACACAAGATAATTCTGAACTATTCTATTTTCTCTTACCTATAGACACATACAGTTCCACTGTCCCTTCAACATACATCTACTTGTGCTTTATTTCATAAAGTCAACACAAACATAGTAGGCAGTGGGTCTGCATTGTTTTTTTTTTCTGCAGGAGGAGAAAGTTCATTTATGACTGCAAACCTGACTCTTAGTTTCATCATTAATCTGAATATGTATAAAATTAAGAGAGAATCTAGAGCACATGTGGAGCCTTTGCAGTAGTGTAATGAATGACACCAGTTTCACTGATTTGTGTGGATGTAAAATTAATTCCCAGGCAAATGATCCTTCATTTATGTCAGAGGACATAAAAGAGAACTTTTTTTTACTTACCTTTTTGTTTTCATTTGAAAAACATAGGAGCTCTTAAAACAATCCATGTGTGACATTGCCTTGGTAGCAGCAATTGGAAAGGAGTATTTGAACCAACACCCAGAAGAAAGGACCTTACAGTGTCACACAGCACAAACTGTTCCGTGGTTCTTATTATGCAAGAACAGTATCATGTTATGTCAGGCAAAGGCATAATTTCATTGATTGAATGGGATTATTTAAAGTGATTTTTTAATAAATACCATAGGAATTTGTTTTCATGCTTGTTTGGATTGCAATTTCAATTGATGTGTTGAAGTGGTCCTTTGAGTAACTTTCATACTGACCTATATTTGTAAAGCATAGTACATTTTTGCATCTGTTCTGTTCATAATAATTATGATTATACCATGCACTTTTCAAGGTCCAAGATTGTTTTCAACTTAAACACAATTTTTTACCACCCATGTTTCTCATAATATATGTATTATGTATTATACTGTATACAGTATTTCATGTATACTGTACCAGGTTATAAAAACTGCAGAAAATAGAAGATGCAATTCTTAGAGGTATTTAAGCTCATCAGAGAGTTTGACTTTGTATTATGTAAAGAACATGATGTTTCCTCTGCTAAAGTCTTAACAGTATTGTCATTCAGCTGTCTAACCCCAAAATCAGACTCCTAGTTGTCTTAATGAAACTAATGATGTTGCACAAGCCATATCAAGAAGGCGAGTCTCTTGTGATGGTAGGAGCAGTTTTGCCTGAGTAAAAGCCAGAAAAATATCCCTTACATACTTTGGTCTATTCTTCTTATATTAAGAGAGAAACATAATACCATCCTATGCATGTAACAGCTTCTTCACTGAAGCACCTCAGGGTACCTCAGAAACTAAAATTAATTGCTAAGAAATTATTGTAATGAGAATTGATCTAGGACTCTCAGTCCTTTTAAAGAAGTATAACTTCTTTAATCACTGGCTGCAATTCTTGGAGTAAGCAGAAAACGATTAATTACATTTAAAACAAACAACAAAACCCCCTAGTTCCTAGCTTCCAAGAATGCCATTTTCATTCTTGTTTTGACTTTACCACTAAGCAGAACTTGGCTGACATTCTGCTTTTTCTAATGCTTGCCACAATCTGAGCTGCTAACTAGCAACACATGGCATGAGAGAGAAGCCCTAAGAAAACAGTGGCAGGGGTTTTGCCTTAATGATTTGGGAATGGCTGTCACTTCGCGTACTTTTGACCTTAACATTTTCTGTTAGTTGTCCCACATATCTCTGTCTCCTACAAGCATGCATGCCCCCATGCTGAAATAAACCCATTTGTATGCTCTGATGAGCTGCCAATAATGTACTTACATAAAATAACAGAGCACTAACATAGTGGCCAATTCTTAATGAGGTAATCAACTTCCTTCCTAGGCCGGGGGAGAACTGATACCTCTATGAAGCCCAACTTCATATGGACATAGGGAACTTACATGAACCTGATTGCAGTGCAGATAGAGTGAACCCAGAATGAAGGACTTGCAGTATCAGCCCAAAGATCACTAATCCTATCCTGAAGATTTGGATATATTGTATGTGTCTTTGCTTGGGATAGAAAAAAAAGATATAATAATTTCAGTACTTCTGCCACCTCCTTGCTGTTATTTCATTCTCTCCTAAGTTTTGACAAGACATACTGGATTTTATATCATAGAGTTTTTCTTAGATATCATTTTTGTTAGCTGTGCTGGAGGGACAGTGCAGAGCTTTGGGATGACTAAATGTTAGAGAGATGAGTGTGCAATCAGTGTGGTACTTTGACTAAAGAAAGCATTCACCAAGTTCCTGTCCTTCAGACTTCTTTTGAAAAAGTAAATATATTTCTGGAGTATGTCAGTCTTTCAGTGTGTATGAAAAAAAACCCCAACATTGCAGTAAACCCTCTAAAGGGGTCTACTGTGTATCTCTTACAAATGCGTTGAACTGCAGTTTTTCCCAGGAGTCTTGATAGGGTGATAGTATCAAGTAAGGAGAGCTGACCCTACTGTGTCTGGGTTACAACATTACATTTTCTTTTTAAGACACTACATGTTTTCTTAGACATGGGCTTAATTCCTCTAGGATTGGTTGCTACTAAATATTAGTTCCTTCTACTACAATTTGGAGCAAAGAAATCACTTGAAGGGATCAAAATATATAATATATAATATATTAATTATTCCTACTTACTTAATCTATTTTTAAAAACACACACCGAGTCAGATACACCATGAGAATGAGGAACACCAACTCACTTTTAAGTTATGTTCTCAATGGTACTAATGATTCTCAAACTTTTTTCCCCCTTGATTTGTTTACACTAAGTTGGTGTTGTTGAAATATAATACAAAATATTATATGAAAAAAGTCTTTAGTTACAAATCCACATTCTCAAAAGGAGAATACATTATTCCCAGTTTTAAAGTTGACATGGTGGAAGTTAAGGGAAAACAGCCCCTGCATACTAGTTATATAACTTTTTGACTTTATAGTCAAACTGATCTTCACTTCCACCACTCAGAAGTTAACCACTCTATCTATTTTCTTGGATTCCAAAACCAGTAAAATTCTGTGTAAAAGTTGGTTCAGTGAATGCACAGATTACATGGAAGTAAGAAAACAACTGAGTCTTGCAGGATTTCCAGAGTTTGTTAAATGGAGCAGAGAAGAGGAGGTCAGTAAATGTTACTTCATGGAAGATGCTGCAGTGCACTGTGTTGTATTGTGTGTTAGGGCAGGATCTGTAGTATATTTTTACTATAGGGTGAAGAAGAGGCAAGGAAACCCATGTGTGTGGGAGGGGAGGGGGTGCGTGTGTATGCCTGCTATGTGACACGTGCACATGGTGGTAATAAAACAGGGAAACATTTCTGATTTACTTGTGCATTCACCACTCTCATTTCTATCAGCAATTTACTATGCTATTGTGAATTAATATAGAAAACTGACAAAATCATCCACTCCCCAACTAATTCAAGTTAATGAGAAGTTCTGTTGTCTTATCCTGGAGAGAAAAAGGAGCTGGAGTTAAGTGGAAATATGAGAAGGAAGGCTTCCCACAAAGGACAAAAAAAAAATGGAGGATTTCCAGCCTGAACCAAGTTTTAATTAAATAGTTGTATTCTTTTTACTAGTAAAAGTCTCTGAAGTTTGGGTAAACCTGAAATCAAGCACCTGCTACTTCTGTTCTAACCTGAGATTCTTTTACCTTGAAACTTCATGAATCTTTTCTTCAGTAGTCAGTAAAGATATAGGGGCACTTTTAAAATGCTGTGCTGTTCCCAGTGTTAGAACGTGGAATGGAGAGTTTTGGTCTGTCTGGTTTCTTCACTGTGGTACTGCCGAGCATTCTTGGAGGGACAAATAGTGGCCTAAGCTCATTAACTTAGCAGTTCTTAATTGCTGGGCTGATGCCAAGGTACAGGCTTTTTGTCGTTTTATTCTGTAAATACAGCTACCTTGCTGTGATAAAGCTGAGGCATAAACCCCTTTTACATTGGCTCAGAAATGCCCTCTTGTTTGTCCAGTGTCCAAGTTTGAATGTTGCTGAGCCAGTGACTCTGGTTTGTTTGACATCAAGGCACAGACTCTTTACAAAGTTTTGACTAAGTAATTACTAACTGGGATGATGTCACAACCCTTTTCACTCACTGGATCATCAGAGCCTCTTTTTTTAGTAGCTTGATGTCAAGGGACATGTGATTTAAACATGGGAACTGGTTTGCCCTGGTAAGCTGTTTTGGTGTCAACAGCCAGACTGCTATACAGGTTCCCATCTCAAAAAAGGAGCTGCTATCAGAACACTTCTGTATTTTTTGTGTTACCCGCTCAGCATTTCCCACATGTCACTTTGGTTTCTATGGTTAGGCCTCTCCCTGTAGGGTTATTGGCTCAGTAACCTAATTTTATTCAGCTGGTGTCAGGATCTAGTGAACAATAAAACTCAGTTGCCCGCAGTATGACAGAGCTGGTCTCAAGGCACAGGTTTCACAGTACATTGTTTGATGTGCTAGGTTAGCACACTCGGACACAGACGTCTTCCGATGCACAGGAGAAGAGTACTTCAACTATCCTATAGTTCACCTGTTACAGAGAGCTTTATCAGATCTTGAGGACGATTTTTTTTTTCTGATTAGACCACTGCTTTTAAGACTTTGTACCACCACATAGGCGGCCAACTCTGTTGCCACGCTCTGACAGACAACTGTGCATTTGGAATAAATCTAATATTTTCAGTTTCAATACCAACAGCTGGACCCTGTACCTCAAGTTAGCTCTTTCTTCTGTATTTTTATGATTTCGCACTTTTTGTGACTCTGCAACATAAAGTTCAGTGTTCAAATGGACCTACATGCTCTGACACTAGCTGTACCCATACTGCATCATATGAGGATGACTATATGCATCACATCTGAAAGCTGATCTCTGGAAGCAGACATAAGTTTCAAAAGAAATCTAATTTAAAACAGTGTGGTTACTGTGGCAGTGGTTATAACAAGTGATAAAGCTGGAAGAAGACAGCAGGTGAGATGTTTGGCTCTTACAGTATTAGTGAGCAAAAAGCTTACCTCAGTGCACCATAGTTACCTTATTCCCTTTGATTCTGAACAGGTTATACATGTACAAACGAAAGAGCTGACAGAATTCCATTTGGTCAGAAAAGGAACAGGGGCCTTGTTTGAAGAAAGCATTTTTTGCATCATGCTATCAAATGGAACACTTAATCAGCTTCTTTGCCAAAAGAAAGCTTCCCATTATACTTACTATATATAAACTATATAGTAGAAGAAAAAACATAGAGGAAAACGGAAGTATTGTATCGGTGAATATACTCTCCATGGTTCATTTATATGCTAGTCTAAGGTACAAAGAGGAGACTGAACCTTAATATTTGAAAATGTAAGTTTAGCTAGGGCTATGTGTTCTGGTAGGTTTGAGTTTCAGCTTTTGGAAACAACTCAAGCACTTCCCTGAATGGTTCTGTCAGTCAGCTTTCTCTTGCACTTTTTCTGAGCTTTTTCCAGGTTTTGTATTATTTCACCAAAATAAATTACATCATGGAAAATAAGAAATACTGTCCTGTGAAGCTAGTTTCAAAATACAGTTTACATTAAGTTTGTATGAAATTACATAGGATTAATATAAATCTGTTCTAGATCTTACCATCTAATTCTGTTTGGCTCTTTCAAAGTCTGCTTTGCTCAAAGGAGGCAGAAAGACTGGGAAAATTGTATATCAGTCTAGTTAGAGCCAACTAAACTCTGGTTTGCCTTCAGAGCCACACAAAAAACAGGTTTGCCTTCAGAGACACACAAATGACAAAGTACTGCATGCTGTCCTTTGTTTTACTCAAAAGCACTTCTATGGTAGTATTATTTTTGTACACTTATTCTAAGCAGAACATCTACTTGTTTTTCTATGTCAATCAAATGATAGTAAGACAGATCTTCAGCAATATTAACTGACATAATTTTGATAAGTTAGTGGAACTTACTACTGATTTACCCCAGCTGAGGATCTGACCTTTGCCACCTTGCTGCACCAAAGAGAAAACATTCAGACTGTGAGAAGCTGGAACCAAGATACCTAAAACCAAATGGCTAATGCTGTGAAGCTAACCTCTTTCTGACTTTTGTGGCATGCATTTCTTTGTGTAGTCTCTCTCTGTCGTGTAAATCATTTTTAAGAGGAGAATCATCTCTCTGACAACAAATCTGTGAAGTTTAATGTAGGCTTGGCGTACAAATGCACAAGAATTTGGCTTTAATTTGCTAAAATAATCAATGTTTTTACATAGATCAGAGAATATATGGTCATAATAGGATGGCATGTTATAACAGGTGAGAGGAACCATAAATGCACACTTTGAAATAGCTAAAGAAATTGTTTTTGCTGAGGCAGTGGTAGCATACCTTTTGGGTGTAAAGGAAGTACAGCTGTAATATTTATGTCTAACCTTTCAAATAAATGCATTTTTTTAGTGTTCTAAAATTTTTAGATGCTACCTTTTAGTCATTCTGTAAGCTCAACTTATCAGCCTCTGGCACCAAAGGAAATTATACAGCAATAGCCTACATGGGTAAAATACAATCTTCCCCTCCCTTTCTCACAGGAATTAGAGACCAATGTAATTCCTCACACATGCATGCTATATATTGTAGTGTATTTATTCATGCAAGCTGTATATAATATTAGGTGTATTTATGAGTACCCTGTGGGCACACCTTTGCCAGCATAAAATCAATTCCAGAGCTGTCACATTTGGGAGATACAGTTTTTCTGTCTTTTCTGGGGGTGTGTGGCAGGCTGGCTGGAAGTTCTCAATGGTTTGGTGCTTAGCATATGATAGGATTGTTCAGTTTGACTGTGGAGAAAGGAACAGAGCAAGCAGAGAAAGTAGGCATCTCACATTTAAAAAGAGCACTTACAGTTTATGCCTATTAAGACAGATATTTTGATGTAGAAGGAAAAGGACATTTGCCAAAAAGCAGAAAATACTTCTTCAGCAGTAGCTTGCTCAAAAGTGCAAAGTGTGCATAGATTTGCATGTAAAGGTGCTATTAAAGTACCTAAACTCACATATGCATGTGGAACATACCCACCCACCACCCTTTCTGTAGTTTGGAAAGCTCTTAAAGGATCCCAGTCATAATGGGACTTTGTTCACATGTTTCAAATAAATGCAATCACACTTCAAATCAAACACTCAAGGGCATGTAAAGAACTATTCCTGCATTGTGGTTAAAACAGGTAACAAAAAAGGTTTCTTTTATTTCCTGATTATCCATTTTCCTACAACAAGTAAGCAACATATGTGCATTTTAAATGAGTCTACATAAAAAAAAGGAAGTCAGAAATAACTGAAACTTGTAAGCAAGGCAGTATCTGCTAGAGATTATCCAATTCAACAGAAATAATCTTTCCAGTTCTTACAGTATATATGTTATGGTTGAATGCCTTCCTTAAGGTCAGGCAGTGTGCATTCTGACTAAAATTTTTTTTTTTCTGATCTTGGGTATTTAAAGCATAGAGTTAGCACACATTTGGAAGCAGGGTCTAGAAAAATCACTGGATTTGTCAATCTCCTTCCATGTAATTTTTGGCAACAGAACAGAAGATATATAATGAAAAAGATCCACAGAACAGCCATGTGCTGGAAAACATCAGGCAGAAGTACCCAGACAGTGTCGACTTCCTTGCCTCTGCCCTTATTTATTCTGATCCTAAATAACTACACCTTTAGTTCTTTACATGCCTACCATTTCACCCTGCCTCATGACATTCTTTTAATAGATTTTTTGTGTTCTGTATGAGAATTCAGCTTCCTCTGGTTCTGTTGCTCAGGAGTCCTGAAATGATAGACGAATATTTTAACTTCTCACAAAAAAAGATGGGCAAATTTATTACTATTTGTAAAAACAAAAACTGAAGAGATTATTTGATGGACAGATTATATGGTTTGATGTTGTGCATCATTTGAAAAATAAGAAATGCTACCCTATTCCCCAGAATAGAGGCTTAATGCCTTTCTCATGGTTATACAATCTGCCTGCTATATTTTATGTAATATTAAACTTAGTCTATGTTTCTGTTGATCCTGGTGGAAAACACCTTTTCATATTTTGAGAAAAGTCAAAGAACATAACAAGGCAAATAAGACTATTCCTGTCCTCCGTTTCTGAGATTTTAGTGGATAATTATTAGTGTTCAAGATTGTTTTGTTTGGGATTAAGAAGACAAGACTTGATCCATTCTCTCTTCAGGCAAAAGCTATATGGCAGGGAATATCTTTATACTTGTGCCACATTTGGTTTGTTTTTTTTTTTTTGGTTCTGTGTCGTGTGTTACTGTTCAGTAATACTAAACTATCCCTAAAAATTAGGACAGACACTCTCTAATACACAGATTTCAAGAGACAAGCAATGACACTTTCAGTAGCAAATCTCACTGTCAAGAAGTGTGTTTGCTAATGAACTTTTAATTGAAAAAAAGCCTAGAAGAAACCCTCCTAACTTCTATCTAGTTTTGAAACTGGCTTCTACTAATTTTCTAACCACTCTGTTTCATGCTTGGAAAATGCAATTTGTACTTGAAAATATGAGAATCTCTGCAGCTGCTGCTTGCCCTCTGAATTTTGAAGATGACTCTTAGTGTTTATTCTCAGCATATAATTTGGCATTGATATGGACATCTCAAAAGACTAAATCCTCAAGGGTTTCATTGGTAAGTAGGATTCATTGGTCACCTACAATATTGAAGCACATTGTCATACAAAAGCAGAAAAGGAGTTCAGAAAAGGGAGCATGAGGTAGCTGTCACTGTAAATTGAACAATCCTGCAGCATAACCTAGGCTACCCAAAAGTCTCAAGTTGCTTTGCCATTTAACGGTGTATCCCAGTCAGAGCTGATGGACATCAGTTTTGAAAGGAAGATTTTTCTGTTGGGGTAAGGTGGATTTAATGTTAGTATGGTGTAACTTGGTTAAGCTCTGAGCTTCTTGCTTGTACTCTGTAATGATGTGTTCATGTCAGCAAAGACCAGTTAAAAGTCTAGAGTATAGAATCACAGAATCATAGAATATAGTGAGCTGGAAGGGACCCACAAAAATCAAGTCCAACTCCTGGCCCTGCACAGGATGCCCCAAGAGTCACACCGTGTGCCTGAGAGCACAAAAACGTGACTAATAAACAGAGCTTATAATTTGTAACTGCCAGGTTTATTTCTAAGATACTGTAAGTGGTGTTTTGTTATTATAGTTGAACCAAGGCAAAACTACTCAAAACTCTGTTCAGGTAGTTTTTTAAATTCAACACAAGGATCTATTTAGATTTTTGATTTAAAAATTATCTTAAATTAGTCACATTTGAAAGCAATTTTATAATAGTTATTAGTGAGTAACTAAAAGATTACAATAATTTCCTGATATTAAAAAGGGGAGAAAATGTTATCCCAAAAACTAATCAGTGTAAAGTAAAGGGAACATCAACTTTAATACATGTAACATGTACCTGTGGCTAGTGGGATACATTTCTGTGTATCACACTTCGCAAAAAGCAAAAATATGACTGGCAGATAAATAAATATTCTGTAAACTTCTGCCCCTCTCTCCTGAAAGGAAATGTCCCTGTGACTTGATATTTTATCCAGAATTATTGATTAGCCTGCTTAAATATAGCTTCTAATCTCTTTACTCACTGCATTCTCATACTTCAGTAAGTAGACTAAGACTATTCCTTACTTAAAATAAATCATTATAGGAAATGATTTGGGCTACCCTATATATATTATCATATAGAATTTTTATAGATAAAATATGCATATAAGTCCCAGTCTGAAATATGTGGCTTCAATTTTTTTTTAAATCTTTTTTATTTATTTTTTTGTTTACTGTTAGTAAAGTAATGTTAATGTTTCCTTTGAGAAAAGACGGGATGTATTTAATGGGAAGAAAGCCATGCTGCAGGATAAGTACCAGCTATCTGTAACTGGTTATGCCACTGCTTGTATGGTATAAGGGTTAATGAACCAACCAGCATTTGTGCAAGGCTTTAGCATGTCATACCTGTAAGATCCTTGTAAGTCAACTCTATCTCTCTTATTTCATGATGGCTAGCTGTATCAGCTCCCCAGTTCTTCCTGGAACCCACTTTCACCAAGTTCTCCAGGGTGTTTCACTTACATCCTGAAGGTCCGCAGGGGTTTTGTGTTCTGAAAAAAAATCTGGCAACATGCCCAATTCTCATAGTGTTTTTATTCCCTCATAGAGATAAATTGCTTTCTGCTTAATTTAAACAAGAATCCACATTTCTGCTTTGATTCTGGAGAAGTGAGATAGTATCAAAGAAAAAAGTTTTTAAATAACAATTGAAATTAACTCAGTGATGTCCTCCTCTAGTCTTATTCTCCTTTTTACACTGATCCTTTTCTTTAGCAGGAAAGTCCCCAAGTATGAAGGTGTTTTTCTTGTCCTTTGGAGAAGGGCAATCAAGGTATCAAGGCAAGACTATAGGTGATACCAAAAGACAAAAGATTTTCATCTTGTACTGTCTTGACCCTTTTGTGGTAATTTTGGTTCATCTCTCTTCACATGCTCATCTGTCATTTGATGAGCTTTGTTGGTGTGACATCAGAAGAAAGAAGGGCTTTGCTTCCTTTTCCCAACTCTCTCTCCATCACTCTCTTTCTGTCCATCTCTATTATCTGATCTTCTTTTACCTGCCTCTCTGAATAACCAGTGATTTTTCCAGTAAAATGCAGATTTTAGTCTCCCTGTATTACCAGTGTCCTCTTAATAGGTCTGTGTTAGTATCAAGAGCCCTATATTTCTACTTCCTCCAGCTTAATGGCAGTAATAATCCACAACTGAAGAGTTTTCTTAAAATAACATTTATTAAAAGCAGAAAGCAGTTACAAAAGGAGTCACAGTCAAAAGACCAAACACACTAATGGACAAAACACAATAAAAACACAGTGCTATGTTTGCATGCCTGACTTCCAGGAGAAAACTGTTGTCTTCACAAGCAGCCTGAATATAGCTCCAGAAGATCTTCAGTTACAGTAAAGGTGACCTGGTGATGGGAATATGCTATGGACTTCCTGGTTGGGGTGAGAAAGTCAGCAAAATCTTTTTTAATAACGTGAAGACTGGCCCCAGACCAGTCCCAGTACACCAGGTAAGGCAAACCTGTCAGGGTGGCCAGAATTTGATGCCCACGAATACAGCTAACAACGTGCAAGGATGTGATGGGGCTTTGGTTGCAGCAGACGTGAAGGAGTGGATCCCGCTACTGGTGAGGAAAACTAATGGATATGGATCCTCCACTCGAAGGGAGCAGATCAGGACATACTTTGGAAGCAAGTTGGGTTCCCATAAAAAGGAGCTCAGGAAAGCTGGCAGGAACTTAAGGACAGCCTTCTGCAAGCCCAAGAACATTCTGCCCCCCATATGCAGATGTATCAAGAGATCAATTTGTCTAAGCAGAAAAGTTGTGACAGGGCTACAACAACAAAATGCAATATACAGACAGGGTGTGGACATGGGGAAAAGCTACAGAAGAGAGGTAGCAAAGCATTACATAGGCATGCACCTTACCAGTTGGATTTGGCTTTACTGGGTCAAAAACCAGCTCCATAAGAAAAGGCTTCACAGCCTTAAGTGAAAGGACAACATGTGGGATCTCTGAAGCCACTCAATGCACCACTGTATTGTTCTGTGTAACTATTACATGCCTGTACAGTCATATTTTTTGAGACTTCTTTTGGCAGTTTAATACAATTGTTAAAGCACAGGGTTTAAGGGCATTCCTATAGTATCTTGTTAGGAAAGAGTGTTAGGAAAGATGCCCAGCAGTAAAGGACTAGGGCATGCTGATGAAAAGCCAGCTGAACATGAACCAGTGTGTGCCCAAGTGGCCAAGAAGGCCAATGGCATCCTGGCCACTAGCCTGGCCAGAAATAGTGTGGCCAGCAGGGCCAGGGCAGCGATTGTCCCTCTGTACTGGCCACTGCTGAGGCCACACCTTGAATGCTGTGTTTATTTTTGGGCCTCTCACTCCAAGAAAGACATTGAGAAATACATGTCCAGAGAAGGGCAACAGAGCTGGTCTGGAGCACACATCTTTTAAGAAGTGGCTGAGGGAGCTGCAGGGGTTTAGCCTGGTAAAAAAGAGGCTCAACGGACTTTATTGCTCTCCACTGCTATCTGACAGAAGGCTGTAGTGTGGTGGTGGTTGGTCTTTTCTACCAAGTAAAAAGTGATAGGACAGAGGAAACAGCCTCAGGTTGTGCCAGGGGAGGTTTAGATTGAATATTGGGAAAAAGCTTTTCACTGAGATGGGGGTCAGGCATTGACCCATTTAAATGGTTTGCAGGTTTCCCATTTAAATGACATGTAGATGTGACATGGTGTCATGGTTTAATGGTGGACTTGGCACTGCTCGTCTAATGGTTGGACTTAATCTTGATGATCTTAAACATCTTTTCCAATCAAAATGATTCTATATTTATATTATTCTCTTCTCTTACAGATAAATGTTTAGTTAAAATTATGTAATTTTACTAAAACCTGTGGATCCCCTGGCTGACAAGGTCTAGTCTTTTTTGCCCTGTATTATTAATTCTCCCTTACACTGCATGTAACACTTGAGTCTCCTCTGAGGACATAATTGTTTTTCCTTGCTTTTTCTTTTAGAATTGGTGAGAAATATAGGGTAACGAGAAGTCTTCATCAGCCTAGCTGTTTCAGAAATGGGCACAGTTCAGAAATTTTCAGTAGGATCATGTTTAAGTGATGACAAGTGAAGTTCGGAATAACACAATACTTCTCTGTAAGTTGCTTTGTAGCATTTGAGGCTCTGGAAACTGTATGCCTTTATAATATGTGAGCACAAACCTACTGTGCTTCTCAGGTATAGTATGCTCATTTTAAAATTGTTTTTCCTCGGCAGCTGAGTTATTTTTAAATACACAGTGAATGAACTTATCTTTTAAAAAAGTGTTTGGGTATATAGCACTGACATTTTAAAACAAACATTATAACTGCTGCAGAATTGGGTAGTATTTATGACTTCAGGGAACACAAAAAAAGTTGAAAGGAATGCTACAATTTCAACACAGAGAAATTATGTGAATTTAATTTCTTCAAAAAGAAATGGAAAACAGTCTTTTGTCAGGACAATATTTGCTGCTTTTTCTCATACAGGTAAATAATTAGATACACTACACCAAGCTCTAATGTGGTTTCTCAATATCCTGCATCTCAATCATTTTTGTCATTTTTATCAGTGGAGCTTGATGTCAGATAACAATCACTATAGTAGATGGGACTAGTATGGAAGACAACACATCAAATCTATTATAGTATTTTTAAGAAAAAAGGTGATCTCAAATAATCAGTGAACTAACATAAATGTGAAGAAACCCCTGAATTAATGAGCATATGTGTGTATATGCTGTTGTTTGTGTTTTCAAATCTGCAAGCTGAATGAGGGGAGCAAACATAAAACACCGCATGCAGAAGAATTATCTGGATTTATGACACTCCTTAGAGAACTTTAGACCTGTGAATGTGAATGGATTACCCGGAGAAATTGATATAACATTTCCCTATGTGACAGATATAAGTTGGTCATAATATGTCAGAGAAAACCATATTCATTTTCCTCAAAAGACAAGCAGTTCTATATCTCAGCTGATAAAAGGCACTTCAAAGAAAACATAAACTAAGAAATATTCACCACACTTAATCTGTCATAATCTTTTAAAGCTGTATGTAAGAGCAGACTGGGTGCTGGTTTATATTTATGATTTTACAGCACCATGTGTGGGCAAAAAATGTAGGATTTTACTTATTCAAAGTCACAGATGAATTTCCCAAATGTTGCAGCTTGTCTTGCATGTAACATTCATATTAGAGATGATGTGTCACAATGAAGTAAGTGGCATCCACAAAACAGTAAATCAACAGAGAGCAATTTGCCAAAATTATTAGACAATAGTCTTTTTCCCTCAGCACCACGTCTGAGTTCACTGCTGTTCAGAATTACATAGCGAGGTGATTAGAACATGCTCAGGAAACTCTAAACCATTTTTACCTATCTTTTTTCATTACCTTGATCTGCTAGGGCAGCTGTTGCACAGACAGAAACCTGTGGGTCACTCTTTGGCAAGTGAGAAGTCCCCATCTGAAGCCGGTGGCTGTGGTGGGACTGTCTGAGGTCAGGTTTTAACAAACCTACAATCGTCAATGCACAGATCTGGACGGCAGAACTTTCCCTAAGGCAAAATTTTAGCAGTCCAAGCTGCTGAATCATCTGTGGGATTAGCTAGCAGAATTGAAGTTTCAGCTGTCCATTACTGGAATGACAACATTTCTGATGAAGGTATTTTTAGTTGATATATTCCTGTGTTTGCTTACTGATAAATTTCGAGATATCAGTATATGCATTTCCCCCTACCCCAGCATTGTAGTGTCGTTTATAAAAGGATGCTATTTTATGTTATGTTATGCTGAATTATATTTAGATTTGTTTCCTTGGACTTAGTAGTTGTATATAATATGTGAAACCTCATAGTGCCTGCTGTTAGTCCTCCAAACACAACTGAAAACATAGGTACATTAGTTCAAAGAATTCATAGTTCAGCTACTGGTTTTCTGTGCTAGCTCTGTAATATGCATTTCTTTGAGGCTTAAAACTCTGTCACAATAAATCAAAAACAGTATACTGCGTTTAGGGGTTTGCCAATATTTTTTCCTTGGTATGTGATGCATATCAAGTTCTAATCTCATAAAATTGTAAACAAGTTTACTGGAAGAAAGTTTCATTTTCCTATAAGTAAATAAATTTTGTGCCCATTGCTGCTAGAGTGCCAGAACTATTTTGGGCGATATTACACAACTGTGCTTTGAATTCACAAGTTTAAACTTTCTAAATTTGACTTAATGTCTTTTACAGCTTCCACCCAATATTATATTACTTTTTGCAAAACCTTTGTTTTCTTTGTTTAACAAATGACCACATTGTGGTATAATGGAAATCTCTGTCATCTTCAAAAATGCAGTTTGTACTCTTCCTTTGGAGGAATTTTTATGTGGCAGGGGTAGGAAAAAGGCATGTTGGATTGTGAGGTGGGGAGGGGGAGGCAGTGATGGGATGAATTTAAATTAAATGACATTTCTGGATTCCTAGTTCTCTGGCCACTATTTTGATTAAAGTTGAATCACATTTTCAGAAGCTTTCAGGGTAGCTCTCTCTGTTCCGTGAAGTAAGCTAAATGCTTCAGGTTTCACATGAAAAAAAAAAGTCTACTGCTTTTACATGCCCTTTTGGATTTGCTTCTGTGAGCCTTCCATATACTGGACTCCAGCTGACGTGGATGGAAATTCCACATATGGAGGGCCTGGAGAATCAAACCTCTTGCTTTTCACATGTTTTTCCCTCTTTTTCAAATATGCAGGAATGCAGGCATTGTGCTGGTGTTTTATAAATTTTATGACTATTTCCAGAGCTAGCTCCAGACTTCTCAGCAGCAAGAGCAAAATCCTATCTTCCCACCCCCCATCCCTGAGGGGTACAGGCAAAATTACTTTATTCTCAGTCTTAGGTCAGAGATTTTTACTATCTAATGAGAGATAATCAGATGAGTGGTTTCTGGAAGAGGCAAGAGGAGGCAGAGAACCAGCCTGGGTCACTTAGGGGGCAAGGGGCAGTGAAAGGTCAGTGGGTCCATGCCTTACTGTCTCCCTTTTTTTTTTTCTCCTCTTCACATTCTCCGTCATCTGCCACTCTACAACCTTCTCAAACCTCTTAATTCTACTGTATCTGTAAAAAAATTGTTATGAAGTCTCTATAACTTGAGACGCAGTAAAAGTCATAAGGAAGGTAGCCATAATATAAGACACCTAATGATAAAATGTAGATTTTTTTAAATAAGTTCTTTGTTTTTTTTTTTTTTAGAAGACCAGTGAGAGAATCTGTGGAATTGTGACAAAAGGAAAAAATAATACAGAGAGTCTAGTTTTGGACATATATTTTGAATCATCATAAGAGGGTAAAACCTGAAGGCATTGAGAAAGGATGTTCACCTTAAGATCTGTATTTAAAAAAAAAAAAAAAAGAAGTTCTGATCTATAGTGCTGTATGTAGCAGTCATAAATCAATACAATTGATGACTTGCACATCACTGAAGACAGGAACATTCTTTAATTTTAAAATTTTTGTCTGGATTATATTTTCACTTTTTCTCATACTGTTCAATGTCATATTGTTTAGACAGTCAGTGTACACGTCCCGTGTTTGCTTTTATTAAGATAAATGTTTTGCAATAATGCCTTTGTAACTGACATTTTGAGAAATTTCAAACAAAACCTGACCAGTATAATTTTTGTTTGCAGTTAATGCCTGCAATCTGTAAACTTGCAGTCTGTATGCTTGGCAGTGCCAGCAAAGAATTAAAAGTTCTCTCCTCCAGAGAGCATTTGGTACGCAGTGCCTCAGCTCTCAAGTGAATTGCAGTATGTGAGCCATCAGACCTAACAAAATGTCTGTGAGAAAGGCTTTTCCTGATTCGACAAACATTTTCAAACTCTTAGGTCTTCCAGAGAGGAAGGTGTCTAAGCAGGAAAATCGCTTCTCTGATGTGCATGCAGGCCTTGTCCTACTGGCGGACTTCAACTACCCCAACATCTGCTGGAAAAGTAGCACAGCAAGCTGTAGGCAATCCAAGAGACTCCTGTAATGCATGGGGGATAAATTCCTAAGCCAGGTGATAGCTAAACCTACTAGAGGAAATGCAATACTAGATACGATAGTCACCAACATTAGCGAGCTAATCGGGGATGTCAATATGGGAGGTAGCCTGGGCTGCAGTGATCACACACTGATGGAGTTTGCAGTCCTAAGGAATATAGGCCAGGTAAGGAGTCAAGGCGGGGCCCTGAACTTTAGGAAGGCAGACTTCCAGCTCTTCAGGGAGATTGTTAGTGGAATCTGCCGGGAAACTGCCCTTAGGGACAAGGGAGCAGAACAGAGCTGGCATTTCTTTAGGGAAGTCTTCCATAGAGCACAAGAGCTAGCAATCCTCAGCAGCAAGAAATTGCGCAGGGAACGCAAGAGACAGCATGGCTGAATAGGGAACTGCTGGTCAAACTAAAGGGAAAGAAGAAAATGCAGACAGTGGAAACAAGGACAGATAGCCTGAGGAGGGTATAGACATGAAGCACGATTGTGTAGGGAGGGGAGAGGAAGGCCAAAGCGAAGTTAGAACTGCACATGGCAAGGGACACAATCACAAGGGCTTCTACAAGTATGTCAGTCAGAAAAGGAAGTTCAAAGAAGGTGTACTCCCTCTGATAAATAACACTGGTGAACAAGTAACAGCGGATCAGAAGGCTGAGGTACTCAAAACCTTTTTGCCTGTATTCAATGGCAGCTCCTTTCTCACACCTCTCGAAGGGATGGACAGCAGGATGGGACTGGGGGGGTCAAACTGCTCCCAATTGTAAATAAATATCAGGCTTGTGACCACCTGAGGAATTTAAATGTGCACAAGTCTATGGGACCTGATGAGATGCATCCCAGAGTCCTGAGGAAATTCACTGATGTAGTTGCCAAGTCACTCTCCATGATATTTGAAAAGTCATGGCAGTCAGGTGACATCTCAGGAGACTGGAAAAAGGAAAGCATTGTACCCATTTTTACAAAGAGAAGAAAAGAGGACCCAGGGAACTACCGACCTCTCAGCCTCCCCTCTGTGCCTGGAAGGATCTCGGAACAGAAGCTGTGCTAAGGCACATGGAGGACAGCACGGTGATTTGAGACCTCCAGCAAGGGCAAATCCTGCCTGACCAACCCACTGGCTTTCTGTGATGGAGTGATTGCATCAGTGGGCAAGGGAAGAACTGCACGTCATTTATCTGCACTTCTGTAAAGCCTTTGACATAGACCCCACAATATCCTCCCTAAATGGGAGAGCAACAGATTCAGCGGGTGGACTGGTAGGTGGTTTAGGAATTGGTTGGATGATTGCATCCAGAGGGTAGTGATAATGTCTCAGAGTCCCAGTGGGCATCAGTGACAAATGGTGTCTCCTGGGGGTCCATATTTAGACCAATGTTATTTTATATCTTCATTAATGACATAGGCAGAGGGCTTGAGTGTGAATTTGAGCCCTCAGCAGATTTGCAGATGACACCAAGCTGAGTGATGTGGCTGACACAGCTGAAGGACAGGATGCCATCCAGAGGTACCTGGACAAGCTCAAGAAGTGGGCCGGTGGGAGCCTCATGATGTTTACCAAGACCAAGTGCAAGGTGCTGCACCTGGGGCAACCCCCTGTACCAACACAGGCTGGGGGTTGAAGAGATGGAGAGCAGCCCTGCCCAGAAGGACTTGAGAGTGCTGGTGGAGGAGAGGCTGGACGTGACCCAGCAATGTGCATTTGCAGCCTAGAAAGCTGAACATGTCCTGGGCTGCATCCAAAGCAGCATGGGCAGCAGGGCCAGGGAGGGGATTCTGCTCCTCTGCTCTGGTGAGACCCCACCTGCAGTGCTGCATGCAGCTCTGGGGTCCCCAGCACAGGAAGGACATGGACCTGTTAGAGAGAGTCCAGAGGAGGCCACCAAACTTATTAGAGGAATAGAGCATGTCTCCTTATGAGAGAGGTCATTTTCTCATTATTGGGGCTGATAGAATTAGGATTGTTCAGACTGAAAAAGAGAAGGCTTTGGAATTGAACTAATTGTGACCATCCAATACCTGAAGAGAATTTACAGGGAAGATGAGGCAAGACAATTTACAAGAGCATGTAGTGACAGGACAAGGAGGAATGGGTTGAAATTGAAAGAGAGTAGGTTTAGGTTAGATATTAGGAAGAAAGTCTTTACTATGAAGGTGGTGAGGCACTGCAACAAGTTGCTGGGGAAGCAGTTGTGGATGTCCCAGCAATGTTCAAGGCCAGGTTAGATGGAACTCTGAGCAACCTGGTCTAGTGGAAGGTGTACCTGCCTATAGCAAGGGGGGTGGAACTAGATGTTCTTCAAGGTCCCCTCCCAACCCAAACCATTCTATGATTCTATGACTCTATCCATACAGACTCTATTCTATGTTGAGGCCCAATCTCTTATGTTGTGTCCCTTTGCCTACTAACTTACTTTAGGTTCATTTGCAGGCAAAATCTGGCCCATTGCATATTACAGCATTGATTAGCATTATTTTGCTAAATAATGAGATTTTTAATACCTGTCCTGTACATACTTTGAGTAAGTTTAAAGAGCATCTAAACAAGTTCTTTCACTTCTATTGGTATGACTTCCTGTGAGCACCTTACTTACTTGGTTTTTAGAAGCAAATTGAATTCAAGTGCCACCCAGTTAAAGACATGTAATTAGTAGTGCTATACTGAGAATCTGACAGTTATTTTTTCCCTGGATACTGAGAAGTTTTGTGAACAAAAGTGAATAGCTTATGTTGAAAGGTTAGTAAAGTGGCACATAGTACTACTTCTCATTGTTATTCTCAGAAGCAATCTTTTAATTAGGAACACAGCTATTGACCTAACAATGCAATGAGATGCATGTTAATAAATACCAGAGGACCATGTGACATTTGTGTTGCTCAGTGCTGCTTAGAAAGCAGCAGCCATGTGAAACACAGGCTACTCTTAGCACTGAAAATTGCCATTGAAAATTGCATGCCCACAGTGTTATTTTTGCTGCTCTCACAGAGAAAGGGACATACATAATTTTCAGAGTACTTCACCACCTCCTGTGGATTCCTGAATTCTTTGAAGTAGGACAAGGATGAGAGAAGAGGGCTCATTAAAGAACCCATTATAACAGTTTTACTGTCCATTTTTTAACTTGAACACCTTTGCTGTTGTCACCTGGGGAAACAAATGTGCTATCCTTATAGAGAAAGCCACCCGGGCTAGCACAGCAGCTTGCTTCTCATTTCAAACAGCTGGGAGTAAATAACCCAACTGAGTAAAATTAAACGAATATGGCTATTTTCACATTGCTGTGGTGGAGATACTTTATTCTGCCTGTTGTCTTTCAGCTCTCTAATCTCAAGATCTCATTTTCACCCTGTGACAACTCTGGCCCTTCCTGGGGTGCCAAGGGGACATTTCAGGGGGGTGGTGGACCTTCACTGCCAACATAGCTGGGGGTGCTCCATTTTGTAGGGATGAGTCTTTCTTTCTGTACAGTAGAATTGTGGGGGTTCATTCTTGGCTGGTCTGTTAGCTTTTCTCCCTTACATACACTCCCAAGTTGTTTCTGATACTGCTGCTACGCCCTGTCCGAACTTAAGACATACCTTGAAGGGGGCTGCTGCACTACTGGCTTCTCTGCAGCAGTCAGGTGCTAATATGAGTACTAAACCAGCCTATCACCATCATCAAATTCTTGCACTTTCCTCTGGCATACACTTCATATGCCTGCATTTATATGCCTGAATGCAGAGGTGCAGGATTAATTCCTGACTAGCTTCTAGGGGCCTGTTTT
Source organism: Aleadryas rufinucha (assembly GCA_013397815.1). Lineage (NCBI taxonomy): Eukaryota > Metazoa > Chordata > Aves > Passeriformes > Aleadryas > Aleadryas rufinucha. Next base: position 81,212 of record VZTH01014287.1, on the reverse strand, counting down.
GAGACCATTTCGAGAATGAGTGAGTGTAAGACAAATCACAGTGACTTCATCATTCAAAATTTGTACAAATAATTTACTCCTTAAAAACCAGTGATTGTGCCTAAAAGTGTGAGCAATCTGTATGACAGAGAGCATGCAATAACATTTCAGGGAATTTCAACAGTATTTTCTACATAACAATACAACAAATACTGCAAAAATTATGAAAGCAATCACCATAATGATTCCTTGCCACAACTCTGCCCCATTCTCTGCGCCCCTCACTGTCAATGAGGAATGTCGTTTCTTACAGGCATACATTAAATATTCTGTGTGGGTTTAAACTGTTCTGCCCAGAGTTTAATATGCAGGCTTGATAGCACTAAAAATACTGATAATTTGGTTTGCAGATTACTAGTTGTTGTGGTTGTAAATCTGTTGTCATGCAAATGCCTAGATTGTCCTGTTTATGAAAGCAGCTACTTTTTCATTTTCTCTGGGGCTGTATTTCAAAGATGAGACATTCTTCCCAAAGAAGCTTATAACTGGAGATGCTTAGCAGGAGTATAGAAAGCATGTAAAGTCTGATCCTAATGCTATTCAGTGGGTTTTCAGAAGAGCTCAGTATCTCCTATACAGACTTTTAGGCAGACAGGTCAGGTCAGTGTGAAGAACAAACTGTGCAAACACAGACCACCACCTCTTCACAAATCCACTTTTTGCAAAAATGCTCCAATGAATATATATTTGCAAATCCTCTGGGTCAGAAAAAACACGTTATTGACTATTATGTGCCTTATATCTTTGACTTAGGACCTGTGGGGGGCATATGACTTAGGACCATTTTGGGAAATATGTCTTACTATGTTCCCTGAAACAGTGTTAGTTGCTCCAGTCATTATACAGGAAGGAGCAGGACAAATCACAGCCAGCAATGATACACACACATTGAGGGAGCATGGAGTCATGTGTTTTTAAAAAAAAAAAAAATCATGAGAAGCTTTTAATTACACAAGGCACTTCAAAAATCATGTGATGTAGAAGGCAGTAACTGTGTGTCTAGTGCCGGAAAATCTGGCACTATTTATTCCAAAATGCATTTTTCTCTGGTTGCCAGCTACATGCAGCTGAAATCTCTCTGTATTGCTCTACCTCCTGTGTCGTCTTCATGAGACTAGTGAGATCAAAAACAGGTCAATCAAAATTACCCAAATTGCTGTTTTCAACTGATTATCCTTGACATAGTCTTATGTCTTGTTCTTACTTAGGATCAAAAAATGATTCTCTGAAATGCAATCAACCATCCATGTTCCTGAACCACAGAATCATTTATAACCACTGCTTGAAAAATTCTCATTGTAAAGGAAAAAGAAAGAAATTGTTAAGAGATGGGAAATAACAGTATTAAAACTTTGTACAAAATATTGTAAGGAATCCAAATATATACTGTTTACTTAAACTCATAATTATTTCTTGCTAATGAATCTTTGCTTAAATTGCTTCCCCTTCTGCCAGTAGCCTTGAACAACATGTAAGATTTTTTGAGGTGGAGTGCAGTAGTATGCAAACTGGAGAAATGGCAAACTCACTGCTGTGCAGTGCAGGCCAGTGTTTTGTGAAACTGTGGCAATACAGTCCACATGTTACATGGTGATGCCACAGCAAAACATTCATACTCAATGTTCTGCAGCAGAATTAAAAAAAAAAATACAATAAGCAGAAAAAAACTATAGCTGGAAAGGATGTCTTTTTTCTCAAGTACTGAAACTCAGCTGCAGAGTTTGATTCTGCCCCTAACAACACCCACTCCATTCTTACTGGAATCACTAGGCTGTTTGTCAGGCCAGAGCAAACTGCTATTTTTTATGATGTGGTAAAGAGTTCCTTTTTAACTCTTTTTAAAACATTAAAATGCATAAGGGAGCCTGAATTCAGCCCCATCTCTCACAATTTAAGTGCTGAAACTACTGCTGTATTCATAATTCAGGAGAGGGATATAAAGCCAAGGTTGAGAAAATTCAAACCAGTAATGAAACTAGTGTTTTATAAAATGCTAAAATGCTATCCTTGGATTTCCTAAAGGAAGATCCAGGTGCCCCTTAATAAGATGGGAGAAGAGGGCTCAAAATTATATCTTCATGTTACACACATATAAAATTAATTAGTTTTATTTTATTCCACCACACCCAATCACTATAGAGGATGGAACGGTAGATTTTACCTTCTTGGGCATCAAATAATAGGTAATAAAAGTTGTTTAGTTAAAGTAGCCCTGAGCAGCATTACTTCAAACACAAAGCCCATGACATGTGGGCATACGCTTAGTAGAATTTTCTTTATTTACCACTAAGCCAGTTAGGCAGAGAGTGATTTAGTGATCATTGGCCAGGATTTCAATAAACTAGAAAATTTTCATGTAATTGTCCATATCATGCATCTCACTTGTCTGTATCTCATATTCTCACATCTGAATGTGGAAAATAAAAGATGCTTTTGAACCACATGGTGGTAACTATGCTAGTGGATAGACATACCTATAAATTGCAAAACCTCTGTTTACTGTCACTTACACTGAAGAAACTGGCTAATTTTGTAGTTAGTTAGACACATAGCACAGTGATCCTAACATGTGCATTATATTCACCAGGCACACCTCACTCGTATGTGGCATCTTTGTCCCAGAGGTGGATGTCTCTTTGGAAGGGCTGCCCTACTGTGAGTAATACTGGGACAGTAGGATTAATGGCACACAGTTCACTTCCCACCTGCATTTTAAAGATTCCAAGGAAAGACTGCCTGTCAGTCAATGGAAACAAGGCTCTATTGGACAGACAGGCCTTAGAAATTTAAAGCCTAATGATTACAGATGGCACTGAAGGAAGGGTGTCAAAGACATGTAAAACTCCTGGTGTTACAGCCTCTCCTGCTATGTGATACTACAAGACTACAAATCTCTAACCTTACCCCTTGCTGTTGCACGGCATTTCTGAGAAGTTTTCCTCTGCCCACCAGCTAAGACGTTTCTAATTAGCATATATATTTCCAGCTACATATAGATTTTAGAAAACTGAGCCTTTGATGTATTTCATACAGATAAAGAAATCTATATTATAATAAACTCTATTAAGCATATAGTGCTGTATAGCTGTGCCACTATGAAAGCTCTTATTTAATTTCTAGCTTCTTCCACCCTACCTGCATTAGTTTTTGAATTGTTGATGGCATCACAGGAAGTTATTGACAAGCTGACAGTATTCTATGATGCAGTGAAGGCCATTTTCTCTCTCCATGTAGAGAAGATCCACGCTCATAAATGTTAAAATATTACAACAAAAGAAACCAAACCCCTGTCACAGTTCACAAAGATACAATGTAGACCTACAATACAAACATGCTGGTTTTGCTTTCCCTTTTACTCTGAACTTTGACAGAAGAAGAACAAGACAATACACTTGGTCAAAGCGAGGAGGGAAGTGAGGAAAAGGAAGAAGTAATACGTAGCAGGGAAATGTAAATCTTAACAGATAAATAATGATCTAAAACCACAGTAAGCAATTAGGGTTGCTTAGGTAATCTCCTCCATAGTCTTTCATGATCTAGATACTGTTCTTTCTTATTATATCAAAAGCTTTTTTTTCGGAACAAAGACTTCCAGCCAGTAGCCGTCCTGTACTCTTTCACTTCACAAAGACACAGTCCAGCACAAAAATATTTCGTATCTTCAGTGATGTTGTGCAGGCAAATAAAATTACAAACCTAAGTGGTCAGAACAACTCTTAAATGTCAAAGATATATAACAGCAAATTTTATAAATTAGGATTCAAATAAGAGAAAGAAGATTAACCCAAAACTACATTAAGGTAGCCCCATGAAAGTCTTTATAAATTAAATATAGAGAGATTATGCATTGTATCCCAAAGAAGTAGCTTTTGAAAATAAGTATGCATGAAATACAAAAGCCATTTCAGTGGATAAACTGCTTAAATAAAACAAATGGCACGTGGTTACAGAAAAACTATAATGATTGCTCCAAGAGGTTTTTTAAAAAGATATATATGAAGATGTCTTTGTTATAGCTATGACTTCAGGCAAGGTAGAAGATGTTGCAAAAATAAAGGCTAGTCTGTCATAGACTGTCAAGTGAGGTAGCTAGAAAGACACTGTAAAAAGATCTCAGAGAATTTGTAACATACAAATATTATGGGACTTAAAGCTTTTCTTGTACAGATAAAGGAAGTCCTTTCATTGTCTTACATTTCTCATAATTAACATGCATGATGCAGTATGATACCTGAAAAGAGCAGATCCTCATGAGAATTCATCTGGTAAACAGCCTTTGAGGTTAAGGCTCTGAATTACAGTGGGATTCAGAAGCCAGTCTTACATGCTTTTTCCAAGTAAAAATGTTGGCACAGCAGGCTTTGACACATTGACTGTGTAAATAAACGATGGTTCTAAATAATCCAGTCTGGAATTCAGTTAGAGATCAATTATTCCCTGATTTGCTGACAAAGTTATTTTAAATCAGAAGTGCTACAGAACTAGAGCACTTGACTTCTGACTTTGAGTAACCCCAGCCACCAAAGTCCTGTTTGCTCATCCATACAGCATTATCTCAACATGTCCTTTAATACATTTCGATAATACATATATAGATCAGTTTGATGAAAACTGACAGATATAAAGTTCTTGTATGACTGAAGGGTTTTGCTTTCCCTGATTAAAACTGGTGATGTTTATTTGCAAATACTCCTTCCATTGCTCAGAAATTTTTGTCTACTGCAGCAATTGATTTGACTGGAAAATCACATCTTTCTCAGAGGGAAGGTTTAATTCTCTTAGTCAAGACAGTTTTCTTCAGTTCCTTGGTATTTGCATACTTAGTGCCATGATCATCTTTATCTTCAACTACCATATTAAAGGCTTTTATTTTTGAAATTCAGATTATATGAGTACACATTACATGATAAAGCAAATTATAATGCAAACTAAATATCATAGAAATTAGGATTTTACTTCAATTTTCACTTGTTTTGGTTTGTGAAAGACCCTACTGAGTTCCTTTCCATTATTTCTGGTTTCTTCCTTGAATGAGAGAAGTATTAAGCTCCTTAAGATTTTACCATCTAATCATGGGCCTGGCTCAGTGCAAGCTAGTCAGATAAATTTACCAGCCACAATCACTCTTTAATTTTTTTAAAAAAGTTTTTCTGTAATGATTCAGTCTACATATGGATTTGAATTTTGAGTTGCCAACTGTCATGAATTCAAACTAGAAGTTCACTAGATCCTACCAGTTTTAAACCCAAGAAATAAAAATTATTTCATTTTTTCACCTGTTTCTCTGATAGTGAGAATATTTTCTGCCTAGCTTGAAAGGAGAATACTATCTGTCTTGTTTCACCGCTTCCTGTATTTCTGCCATTTTGTAACTGTTTAATCCATAAAGTAGAAACTGCTGCTCTTTGCACAGTGAGCAGCAGTGCTGAGAAATTTAATATGGAACACGATAGCCTCCTAGTTATTAACATTATAATCTCTTCCAGTATTTTACTGGTTGCTTAAAAATACATTTTTGTTACAACATAATAGTGCATGCATGGTCACAACTGTATACAGGTAGGAGTTATCTTTTCTCAAATATTTGCAAGAAACATAAACAAAAAACATATGTTTCAAATATTTCACTGAATACCTTTTTCCATTCCTATGTGTATGTTGCAGCCATTTGAGCACTCTGCTGTTTCAAAATCCTACCATTTACATTCATGATTTATAACATATTCTTCGTCTTTCTATATTTTAAAATGTGTTTTGCGCCCTAACCTGAAGATTTGTTTTTTCCTCAACACTGACCCTCCTATCTTCTCCATCTCTGTAATTGTCACAAGAACCATTCCAGCTTTCAAATATGTCATTAGGTGGTTTTGTGCTATAATCTTTGCTGTTTGTCTGCATTGCTAATCTTTATCAACTTGGCCAGCTTGGGAATGAGTAGTCTCTGCCTTTTGCTTAGAAAAACACATTGTGACTGAGTGGGTGTTCCATCCACGTGGCATCTTCACTATTGTTTTAATATTCAAAACTCTCTCACTAAGAAAGAATGGTTTCTCCAATGCTGAAATATCTTGCTGGCTCAACATTTCAAAGTATGCTTTGTGCTATCCTGGCATTTTCATTAATTTCTAGCACAAGTGATGGGCCAAAACCCAAAGACTTTGAATCCAACTCCTCTCCTTCCTCCACACCTCCTTTTCTGGAAACTTTGGAAAGCTGAATCCAGACACAGAGCTGAGTACTGCAAATTGGCCAAACATAAATCCCACCTCCACCTCAGGGGTTTTCCAAATCCTGATCCAAAATGTACTTCCTAGTGTTATTTTTTGTCTCATTTCTTTGTAAGATTCTTAAAACTTGCATATTCTTTCCTTCATGATATTTTGGCAGTTTCACATGATTTATTTTAGGTTCACTCATGATGGTCTATGCCTGCTTGTAGAATCTCAGTTTTGACAAGAAGAAAATGGAAATGTAATTGAATCCCATTTGCATTACAAAAAGCCACATAAGTGATTACGTATGCTTTACTTCCATAGAAGGAAAAATGAGACAAGCCTTGTAAATTAGAGATCCAAAGAGGTTGAAAACGCTATGAGGTTTTTTGTTTGATTTGGGTTTGTTTTCATCAGTAAAGAAATTTAGAACTCATACATCCTCAGCTGACTTCCAGATACAAAAGTATAAGCTTTGCTTCTTCAGTATTTAAAAGCAATATCATCAGCCCCAAGTGTTTCTGTGCAATCTCTCTAAAATCACAGCCTTCATAGTTTGAACAATGAGACTTCTAATAATTACACGCAACCTGTTTATATCTTCTGTCAGTATCTGAGTCCTTAAAGGTTATGTTTTCTGGGGTTTTTTGCTGGTATTTTTTGCCAACAGTCAGCCTAAAAACTTTTATGAAAAGCAAAATTTACATATTGACTTGACATCTGAAGTTGGGTCTATGATTTGAAAACCCAACAATGACTATAAAACTGTTCATGGATTTGCAAGAGTTGTTGACACAGAACAAGTCTCTTACCTGCTTGAAGTTCATTGCAAGATCTGGATGTTCTGTAAGGCAATGCAAATGCTCTGCAATTAATGTCAATTTGCCATACATATCTAAATGAGATTTACTTTCATGTGATTTCTCATGGAACTTAACCACCTTATGGGTCCATATAGCTAAGGCTGCTAGTTTTCAACTTCAGAAATGTTGTACAATTCTGTTCTCTGTTAGTGCCTTCATGTGAAATCATGGGTAAGTTATTTAATCTCACTTAATCTTACTGTACCTATACTGCCCTGTTTGTAAAACAGAAACTGATTATTTTCTGTGTTTTGCAGGCTGTTCAAAGAGCAGGGCGTGTTAAGTTTTAGCGCAAGCTGAGATACAGGACTGGCTGTGAGGCAAAAGGCATGGAAAGAGTGGAGATAAATAAGGCTTGTTCAAAAATCTTCTGAAAATAGACTTCAAAAGGAACACACAACATCACAACAATACAGGAAACTGTCTTGTGTGAAGAAATAAGAATGGGAAGTATGGCCTCACTTTCCAGAAAGAGAATGTTCGTGGCCCAGACTCATGTGAGAGCTCACTCATAGACAGGAACTGAGATGATTCTAAAAACAGGAATCTACTTCAGTCTGCCCATAAGGAGCATGTCCAAAAATTGAGGACGGGTATTAAAGGTATGGAAGTGGCACCCCTGGTAAGGATTAAGTCTGAGAGAGAAACGATGTTGGAAGGATGATAAGTAAGTAGGTTTTTTTCTTTCTTACCTGGAATTCTCTGTCAAAACAGGAGGAAGAAGTAATTTTCCATCTCCTGTTGCAGAATTTCCCTATTTTGTTGTTGTAATTTAGGATCTCAAGCATGTCAGTTCAAGATGTTTGGCACATCCACTAAGTTGCCACACCCTTACAATGAAAAAATGTGAACACAGTGTTAAATTGTTGTGAAAAACCCTGCAGGAGTCTATAACCATTTAGGCGTTTTGGGGAAATTTTGGTTTAGATTTTTCTGCTGCCGAAGGTCAAGGCCTATTATTGAAATACAACAGGTATCATAACTCGTAAGGTAAATGGTGACAAACTAGCATGGAAGGGGGAGTTCTCTATAGCTCATCACTTCAATGAGTTGAGTTAAATTTCAAGAAAGAAGCAGTCCCCATACAGGAATGCACTCCAACTTTTTCCGTAATTCCCATGGAGGAAGTAACTGTTCAACTTCAATACTGAAAACTCAAAAGTGTTTCTTGTGGAAGCATCTCATTGGTCTGATTTCCCATAAGCCAAACAAAATGGATTAAGCAGTGTTACATGTCATCCCTTTCTTGAGACTTTGCCTCACATTAGATGTGCATGCTGAACACAGAGAGATCACAGCACACCTGTTCCAAAGTGACATCATTTCACTTCAGTGCTCATGGCAACCAGTCTCTCATAAAGGGCAAGGACCTGATGAGTCTGAAGGCGAACTATGTATCTATTTCCCTGTTAGGTGTGAATGAGGAATTTCTTACAGCTCAGAGCTGTATTGTTCCTCCTACTGTACTTTTCAAGTTTTATCTCAAGTTGGAGGTCTAGGTAAAGGTTTGCATGCATCAGCATACCTTTGAGGAAAGTGCTTTCATAATCCCACATCATGTACATCTGAGTGAGTTGTACCTAGACGCTCCAGCATATTATAGTTCTTGTAACTTTCATTCTTGTTTCTTTCACATGCTTGGAAGGCACACACAGACACACATATGTAAATGCAAATCCTGTCTGTATCTCCTTATAAAGCACTGGCTCCCTCCCACTTCTCGCTTTCCATATTTGCACAAGCTTCCAGGTTCCCAGAAATCAATCCAGGCTTACAACAGAAAAAAAAATCTAACTACTAACTGAAAAAGTAAAAAGAAATAAAAAATTCTGGTTGCTACAGACTGTATGGCAAAAAAGAGGTCCAGCTACCAGGGAGAGACAGGTGGCTCCTGAGTGAAAATGGTAACAAATTCTCCCCAGGGAGATCAGCTCCAAAGCTGAGTTCACTCTTTCCCGCTATAAAGCATATTGATGTTAACATTTTTCTTCTGCCTGCACGTGTGTTTTTCAAATTAAGTATTGTTAAATCTGTAAAGCTTGAAATACTGCTTCAGACACCCGCCTTGGCTTCTACTTCCACTTTATATAATCTGTCATGGGTAGAGTACAGCATATCGATGCTGTACTCTACCCATGGCAGATTATATAAAGCCAACCAATTCTGTTTCTCTCAAACAGATGCAAACTGATTTAATTTAACACCTGTCAGAGGTGAAGGAAAACTGGAATGAATAACCACTTCAGAAAGTGGAAGGAGTAATTTTCAGGACACAGAGTAGCATGTATTTGTGCACTCTCCCTTGAGATGGTGAAGGGCATATATTTGTAAGGTTAGGGTTTGGAGGTGACATACTTGCATATGTATACTCAGAAAGTATGCTGAACGCAATCCTAGATTCACCAATCTCCAGTACCAATTTTTGCAAATATTTTGAGTGTCTCAAGACTTCATCTGTAGCATTAAGACTTTGCTAAAAACAACCTCTGTCTTACTAGGGAAACAAAAGTGCTGGGCACATTAAGTGCCATCCACATTGGCTAATATATACCTTAAAGTTTCAGCTATTATTTCTGCTGCAGATAGCAGTCTTTTATTGCTCTGAATTCTTGTATTCACTCGGGGTCCATGACAGAGAAAATCTGGATGTGAACAGGGCCTGAGGTTTTGCACTGTTCGGGCAATGTTACTTTGTTTACAGCATATTTTCCTTTGTACTGCAGGCTTTATTTTTTATATATATGCATCCAAAGAAGAAATACCACACTCCATGCTCCCAAACTAGTGTTCCATATATAGAATGAGCTTTCAGAAAGACAAATAAATTGATTCCATACAAATGCACATATGGAGTATAATACAGTCCTGGACCTTAAAGGCAGGATACGGAGATGTTCAGCTCCAGACGCTTTCAGGTACTTGATGCCTTAAAGTAATTTTTCAGTAAATCTAAACTTCTTTTTAAGGGTTGTTTTTGGTTTGGGTTTTTTGGGTTTTTTTTTTCCAGTTAGGAATAATTCAAATGAGGCTTTAGGTAGATGCAATACTGCTCTGTAGGAATTGGCAGATATTGGGCATGACTGCTCATTAAAGCTATATGCAAGAATTTGAGTAGACCTTTCCCTTGGATTTGATTCATGTGAGTTTCCATTCCCTGAATTTTACTTTAATTTCTAGGTTCAACTATGTGCAGAAAACTGAAAGCCAAACTGTTGGAAAAATGATATTTATGTGGTTTCATGAAAAAATTACAGGGTTTGCATGAGTTTGTTGTGAAAACAAAATTCAAGCTGCATTTTAGAATCTGGTCTAAATTTTAAATGTGCAACAAAATATCAGTCCTGGTGAATTTCATACATACTGCAATGCTATTATGAATATCGTGCTGCTTTGCTTGTGATTAAACACATATCTTGAATAAAAAAAGCTCTTAAAAGCTAAGTCACCTTTTCAACATGTCTGAACATTGCAGACCACATAATTTTGTGACATTACTCTAAGATATTCAACTCACTACAAGAAGTTGAAGTTCTGGAGCACATCCAAAAAAGCGCAACAGAGCTGGTGAAGGGTCTGGAGCACGAGTCCTGTGAGGAGCAGCTGAGGGAGCTGGGGTTGTTTAGCCTGGAGAAAAGGAGACTGAGGGGAGACCTTATCACTCTCTACAACTTTGATTTGGTGGTTGGTCACTTCTCCCAAGAAACAAGTGGTAGGAGAAGAAGAAACAACCTCAAGCTGAACCAGGAGATTTTTACATTGGATATTGGAAACTAAAGTGGTTGTCAGGCTGTCCAGGGAAGTGGTTGAGTCACCATTCCTGGAGGTATTTAAAAGACGTGTAGATGTGGTGCTTAGGGGCATAGTTTAGTGGTGGACTTGGCAGTGTTAAAGTAACATTTGGACTTGGTGATCTTAAAGGTTTTATCCAACCTAAATGATTCTATGCTTCTATTGTATAATAAACTCCTCTCTCCCACCATCATTGTCCATGCAACATTCCCATCAGCTGCAATGGAGTTCCATGATCAGAACACTGGCAGAATACATGAAATACAAAGGTAATTCCAAAAATATTACTCCATCTTAGATGATAGAGTTGTCTATTGAGCCTTCTGTACTGATAAGAAGAATATCCTATACTTTCTTTGAAAAAAGCCAAATTTTTGGAAGCTGAACAAGAAATACCCAAAATGAAGTATTCAGAAATGGGTTTATGTAGCGTTAGTGCAACATCTCCAGTTTAAAGTTGGACTAAGAGAAAAGGGGGAAAAAAAACCAAACTACACAACAGAAAACCCCAAACACATAGTTATGAAAACGTCTCTGTCAGTTGTTCCATCCATTTTAAGTCATGAAATCATAATTGCAGCAGTTTTTTTCTTTAAAATAAAGTAGTCATGATTCATATATTCAATATTACAAATCTTGCTGTTTACATTTAAAAGTTTGTCTTGAGAATTTCATTTACAGGAATTCCAGGAAATACTGTAAGTACTTCTCCAGTGATATTAGTTTCATAGAAAAGGAAGAGAGTATGGTAGAAAACATATAACAGTAGCTAGGAGATGTATGGAAAAAATCCTTTTGTGCAACTCTCAGGTGTGTGTGTTGGCACTGCTGGTGAAGCAAAAGATATGAGGGCTTTGCTTTGGGGGGATGATGGTGTTATTTGTAAAAGGTACACTAGATTTTTAGTAGATTTATATGTTTAGGTTCCTGAGTTTTCAAAGGCAATAGGAGAAGTAATAATTTCTCTCTTGATGTCATCCTATGGTCTCTTCCTCACTTCTGATGGTGCAAAGTGGTCCATCCCTCTGCTCTCCTCCATGAAGTGGTCACTGAAGTTGTTGTAGAGACACATAAAGATGTAATAGAAGAATCTTAGAACCTGTTTCAGACCTTTTCTCAACCTTGCTGTGTTCAGTCCAGCTAGTGTATTTTCCATCACAGCCCCTTCCTCCTGAGCCTTTTCAGTCTTCCTGGCCCTGCTTCCTTGCCTGCCAAGTCCAAAGGTACTCAACCAAATGACTGCTTGGCAGTGAAGGCTGAAATCTGTTTCTCCCACTGTTCCTAATTACTTTCATTTCTTATTTTAAATTTCTTCTTTAGCCTCATTTTCTAAAGCCCATCTCCATCTAGTTCATATCTTTTCTATTTTGGCCTTCAGATGTCTTCAGTGTTTATGTTACTGTTCCTGTTATACACAGCCAGACTCTTCTATCCTCCTATCTGACTTCTCAACATCTGTGACTCCTTTTTTTTCCCCCACTCAGTTCCTTTCCTTTTGCAAAGTCTGTATCACTCTCCATCTGTTCATCCAGCTTTTGCTCCAGGCTGGTTTTAATTTCTACTGATGTGCAGTTTTCTTAAATTGTCTGTGGTCTACCCTTTCCCCTTTTTCCTTTCTGTCCCTAGTCCTGGCCTTTGGCAGAGTTTCCCTTTCCTTTGCTAGCTTCTGACTTCAGTCATTTTACAGACTCATGGCTAGCATACTATTCTCCACTCCTAACACACAACTACCTCTCAATGGAGAAAAGAATACTTTTCTCCATTGTCTGAGCTTGCTGACGTACCAGAATCATGACTTTAGGGAATACTCATCTTTCTATATGCCCGTCTGGATGTGATGTGCCCTGCAGCACCAAAATGTTGCCACTGCAATGCATCCAGCTCAGCCCCATATGGAAGAATGCCTACTGTGTTTAGAAAGTTCTTGGATCCAGTTTGCAGTTTCTCCTTCAGAAAATAAAATAAACAGACAGTAAGTAAAAAAAATAAAAAGAAATGCTGGAGACTTCAGGCAGTGCAGGAGCATACGCAGGCAAACTAAATGAATTCTGAACAGAGTGAGAGCATTTAGTCGAAACTCCTGTCAAATTAATGCTTAAAAGGAAGAGTTCTCACCTTTCCTGAGGTGTGTTAGTCTTTGCCTTTCTGTGCAAAATTCTTCCTCCAGTAATCTCACTTTCCTTCCAATGCAGAATAGGTTTTAAATTTCCCCAAAGAAGAAAAATGTAGTGACAGAAAGACTGTCAGTCTTGTTAGAAACATTTTTGTTTTGCAGTTTTAAAGCAGAGTCAGACCCCTCTGTTGCTGAGCAAATGGTGTAAAAGAGAGCACTTTTCTGTAAAGAATACAAGGCTTTAGCAAAATGTGCATGCTCCCTGGAGAGGTAAGCATTTTCCGATTGGTGCTTTTTATGGCATACGTTATGTATTGACACAGATTAAGTTTCCCTCCTATCTGGAACAATGCACGCTCAGGAGAGCTACTGACTTAGGAATAAGCGTGAACAGCTCATGGCAAGTGATGAAGCAGAGCTCCGGGAGCTGCAGGCAGAGCACTCCGTTCAGCTGTGCCATTCTACCTCTCTCCTCCTACTACTCCTCCTCGCCAGCTCTCTTTTTCCTTCCCCTCTGTCTTTAGCTGCTACGCTTTCCCCAGACCTCCTGGCTTCGTTGTGCTGCACGTCTGAATAGCAGGAGGGGGATTGGCTAAACGCCGGCTCAGGAAGCGCTTCCCTGCAGCTCACGCCAACCCACCCACCCACGCCTGGGTCAGGAAATGTGAGCGGGGCTGATGGAGGCGGAGAAGCAGGGCTGAAGGCTTGCAGCAGAGCTGGATGTGACAGCAGGCAGCCGAGCGCTTCGCAGCTTGCGCGTGTCCGACCCCAGGTCCGGCACGGACCCGACAATGGAGTGCTGCCGCTGGGCAACCGCTGGCACCCTGCTTCTAGCTTCCCTTATCCTGGTAAATGCCATTTCTTTCCTACAAATTTGTACCTCCTGTAGCTGATACTGTATTTGTCTGCATATATGCGGGTAGATATGTTTTTAAACTCTTAAGATCGCAGTTGGAGAGAGCTTGTTTTGAACAAGTCATGTCTTATCCTCTCTAAAACACTGCAGACTTGGAGCCTTAATATTGTGAGTTAATGCAGGTAGAACCAAGAAGTTGACTTTGGCATCAGCTTTCTAAACTTGGAGAGCAATGACCTGTGGAATGGTGATTTAACTGCTTGGGATTTAGAGAGGAGCTGTTTCTCTGCTCTTTAAATCAAACTGTATCACGCTGTAACGTTCCTGGAATTTTCTTCCCTAAAAAAAAAAAAAAAAGAAAATCAAAGTATGTTTCAGTTTTGCACATGCAGAGAAAACAGGTACAGCATGTACTAAACTTTCTTCTGAAGCCATCTTAAATGAGCTCTTATTATTTCTGTAACTCATTACAGAGTCAAGTTTATACCAATCTTTGAAAGATACTGTGATATCTGATATACTTCAGGGCAGTAGACTTGATCATTACTATATTACTTTTTGCATACTTCCTCTGTTAATCCCGATAGGATGCTTGCAGCTGAGAGATGTACGCATGCTGTTTGATGGAGATTATATGTTCCTTTTTGACTCGTACTTAATTTCATGAGTGGTATGTTGGCAGTCAGAAAATCTGCAGAAAGGATAATAATATGCATACACTTTTGATACCAGAGTCATCTTCGCATACATATGTTGCCCTTTTCTTAGAATCTGATGGAATGTAGTAGTTCAAATAGCAAAGCATCATTAAGAAATACATGAATTTTATAGCAGGTTCCATCTTCTTATTTATCTGTATAAACCGGTCTATAGTAATCATTGTAAAGTAATCTTAACACATTTTTTAGTAGCCACACGGGGACCTAAACATTAGGATAACCCTATTCAAAATGCTTATTTAAAATAATTGTATTATTAAAAAAAAAACCCAAAAAACAACAGCTTTTTGGATATACAGTCACTAAATACTATTTGAGCACTAGAAATAAGAATTCTGTCTGGACTGAGCTAAAAGTTTTACTTTGTTTAAAAGTCTATTTGCCATTCATAATACTGAATTCACACAAAATGGCATATAGTCACCATAGATTCTCTTTCATTTATGAAAATGAGATGTTTATAATCTGATGACTGTAGTAAGTCAATAATGACTGAGCCAATCCTGCAGGATTAATTTAGGGAAGATCAACAGGAGATATGACTCAACAAGAATGTGTAAAGACTGTAGGATTTGGCCCCATGTTAAGCTCATACTCATAATATTTGTACATCACTCCGCTGCTTATGAGTTAAGTTCTCAGTCCCTGATTCATGAAAATAAATAGTGCATTCTGCTGCCAACTATTATGCATTATATTCCACACTATACTAGTTTTTATTTGTATGACTTACCCTGCCTCAAGAGATTTCCCCCCACCTCCCAGCAAATCTCTTTGTGCCTTAAGAATAGTGATGTGAAGCAAGCTTAACTTTCTTTTTGAATCAGACCATTCTTTTGCTTCTTCCATAGTCAGGAAAATCTCTCGCTTGCTTTCAGCAGGAGATTAGGTAAACATTCCAGTATTTGACTTACAGCTTGGCTAGAGATAGGGATAAGTTGTAGGATACCTTGGTATACTCATTCCTACTGTAGTTTATTGCAGCATGAGTTCACCAAAGGCAGGGTAGAAAGCCCATAGATAAATGTTTTTTGAGAAAAAACAAGAAGTCATTGAATGAGGCTGTGACGTGGCTGTTAGCATCCTAGATGTTAGCATTTAGCCAAGTAGACAGAATGAGTTTGAAATCTATGACAATCAACATTTGGATTTATGTGTATCACCTTCTATCTCTTCTAAAGGCCCTATCTTTCCCACAATAACCGACACCAGCAGCTTCTTGTCATGTTGCACTCTAGTGACATCAGCAAAAGTTCACTGTTGTAAGCACTAAGGTTATGCAATAAATGCTTACAGGATTGGTCTTCAAAGGATTTATCACACGTTCCTAAATGTTCAGTAAGACACAGCAGAGCAGAGTAGCACCTAAAGTCTTTGTTCAGCATCCTTTGTTCCTCCTCAGAAAGGAGGTTGCACAGCCTAGGCACATACACAGCTTATGTACTTGTTCCATATTCAGAGAACCAGTTTGTCTAGCATTTATGTGGACTAAGTATTTTCCTGGCTACTTTTGAGAATCTGAGCCATAGCACTAAGATGCTTGTCTTGAAAAAGTAGTAGGAAGAGGCAGTCTCGCTTTCCAGAGAAAGACCAGATATTTGGAGAATTTTGCTTATTGCTCCATGAACTTTTGCATGCTAAGGAACTATTACCACACTACTTTTAAGAGCAACAAAAGAAAGCAGGCATTTTTTTCTGGAGATTTTCTTTTCTGTTAGTTTAAAAATAAAAGCCTAGTGCAATCAAATCACAGTTGTCTAACTCAAACAAATGTGGCCAAAACCATAACCAGCCATGAGTTCAGCCGAACACATCATGTCAGAAGGACATTTAAACATATTTGCATTTGTTATTTTGCATCTTTTCAGCAGCTTTTTTAAGCTCTCTTTGTTGCTGTTGTGATACTTAAAGCAGTAACACTAGGGACTGTAAAAATGTACATGTGTTTTTCTGCAGCATTTCTTTCTTTTGCTGTGCTAATTTGTACATGGAAAAGAGTCAAATACAATAGTCCATTCCTTCCGGGCTCTTTGGCATTATGCTCCCCTGTTATCTAACTGGGTCTGTCTTGGATGACCACAAGCGCAATTAGCCAGTGAAATGAATATGTTTCTTGTTTACATCTGAATGTACAAAGCTTGACGGTTTTTCCTTTCATGTGTAGATAGGTCTACCTACTGCTATATGTCTGCTCATCTGTCTCTAAAATTGTAAGTATATTAGGGGGTTTTTTCCCAGTATGAGATCCAAAAAACACAAATATATTTTCATGGAGGATTATGTATATGTATGGACTGGCATTTGATCACATCAGTTGGGGAAGGATGAACTGAAATGCAGAGTTCGGCTGTACAGAGCTGAGATTTATTCATGTTACAAAGGGAAAATATCTCACCATTGCAGTTTGTGACCCATGCTGCTGTACTTCAGATATGTCATGTCTATGAAACAAAACTATTTCTTATAGGAAGGGCTAGATGCTACTAAGTATGTATGATGATAATTTCTTCCTTTATTACTCTGGAATTCAGTGTTGGGACATATTTTACTGACCTCTTCCTTCAGATTCTTGAAGTATAAAATTTATTTCTTCTTTTTCTACCAAGTACAAAGGCTTGCATGCACTAAATTAAGGTTGTGTGATGAAATTTTTTTGGTTTTGGATTTTAGTGAATTGAACTCCGCACTCATCTGCTTCACTAGTGTCACTAAAGTTTAATGTGTTCTTCTAATGAATTTGCTAGATTCACAGGGCTGCAAAAGAATAATAAAAGAAGGTATGACATTGAACACTGTGGAGAGTCTGAAGATTGGAATGTGGTCACCTGTAGTCATGGATCTGTCAGCTGGACAAACGTCAATGCTCAGAAGGTTCATGAGTTAATGTAAAGCCTGAGAGGGCCATATGACCAGGCAAATAATTCTTTAGAAGAGGACCCTTAATCTCTGCACAACTAAATTTTCTCTGAAGCAAATAAACCTGAATCCCTTACAACTGTTGTTGTTAGCCATACAAATAAAACCTCACGGTTTCTGTTGTATTGTCAATCTGAAGACAGCAGTGTTGCTTTTTTGTAGCTATTTTCTTAACCTTGTAAGAAAACTCAGAATTGTATGGGAAACAGTTATTTGTGGGAGACATGGGAAATTGCAGTCTGAGGAAGGAAAGAAGAATGGTAAGATCATCCTTTATGGAAACAATTAAAAAGCTAAAGGTAGTGAAAAAAAAAGTGAAAACACACCAACCACCAGGTGCTATAAAATCATGATAGGGAGCACGAAAAAGAAAAAACTTGTTCTCAGCCCAAGACAAGGGCAGTTCTTAAGTAAGTCTTCTCATCTGGTGGACAACAACTAATCCAAAAATTGTCATGAAGTGTTTATTTCATCAGAATATCGTACTCGGGTATGAACCACAACTTCTTCCCAACTCTTGTACAGGAATGGCTAGT
The DNA here is from genome assembly GCA_013397815.1 of Aleadryas rufinucha. NCBI lineage: Eukaryota > Metazoa > Chordata > Aves > Passeriformes > Aleadryas > Aleadryas rufinucha. The sequence continues at coordinate 63,169 of VZTH01014287.1, read as the reverse complement.
TTTTGCTGTTGGCTTCTCCATCTTTTTGCATCACCTTATGGACAGCAGGCTTGTCTTAACAGATCGCTGACCAGTTTTGCATGCTCAAGGTGTTACAACATGTTCTAACTCTCAGACATATGTTTAGGCAAAATGGGGGAAGTAAGCAAGGGATACACATTTTATGGAGTGAGCAGATCTTCTCTTAGATTCTTAACCCTGTGTAGTGTTGAACACGGACCAATAACAGTCAAAGCTTAGTAAAATATGATCATTTAGATGTCCTTCTATCTCAGGGAATGTAAATCATTTCATCATAAGTCTGAGATTTTCTGTCATCTACCTTTTAAGTATCCTGTTCAGAATTTCGTTCCATGTATGACCATCTTTTTTTCATTTTTCTGCAATAACTGAACTTTCCAAACTTCTTACAAAAGTAGCTTAAAAAAGTTGGGTAGAATTGGAAGGGGAGGGAAAGCAGTGTGTGTATTTGTGAGATTTAATTTTCTTACAAGGTCAGCATATGTAGAAGTCTTAGTAGTTTTGCCACCTGTTGTTTTTTTGGTCTCTGCTTATAGGGGCAGTTGTTCTAGCTGTACAGAGAAATAAGTGGTATGTACATTGACTCTACTGTACATTAATTTTCACATTGTGTCCACTTTAGTGTTCATTGCCTTTATGGAATCTCTTCCAGAGCTTCAACCTTTAAAATTTATGCTTTTCAGGGACTTCTCATAGAGGAAGTTCAGCAGAGAGGGTGTCAGGGTAGAGGGAAGGGTTGTGTGATAATTTAAGACATCCTGATAAATTCCAAGAGTGCTCAAGAAATAAGACAGGAAATTATATGCAACTTAGAATAAATTCAGACTGTCCCATAAAATAAATATATTCATTTTGTTTCCGTATGAATACACTGTGTGGGTGTCAAATTTCCCTTTCTAGCTTTGTTGAATATAATCTCAGTCCCTGTTTGAAGTCTGCTAGTGTGTTGTTCAGGTTCTGTGCTGTATCAACAGAGCCAGATATGAAAGGAAATAAAGGAAGCAATTACGTCTCCTGCTGTTTTGATGCTGGCATCAGATGGGTGAAATATTTATTTATTTACTTACTTACTTGTTTATTTTAATCCTGTATTTCTTTCAGTCTGAATTGTTAAAAGCTTGAGTTGTTCAGGGCAAACGTAATGGCCCTTAACAAGCCCAAGGCTGTCTTCTCTTATTGTAAGTATCTTTTGAATATGACATTTTCATAGTTCCTGTAATTATTTAACAGATGGAGGATTTTCAAGTTCCTGTGGTATGTCCAACATGTCCCTTAAAGGTCCATCCATGTTTTAAAGATAAAAGATTTGAATTAGTTAAAAGGGAGAGGGAAGTACTGTAACACAAATATCTGAAACTAAAAACTTGAGTTGCTGTAGCTTTAATTGTAAGATTTTGCCCCTCCAAACTTTAGAAGTCTTGTCATTCTCTGATGGGCTTATCAGTGCTGGTAAGCACCAGGTCAAGAGGGAGTGTCTTATCACCTTACTAGAACTGAAGACTGACACAGAGAGAAATGCATATCCTTTCTGTATAGAAAACTAGTTCAAAGTCTGGATGTGTCATTTCTGTTACGTGGGGACAGCAAGGGAAAAAATTGTTTTAATCACATGGGATTTGAGGGCAGCAGGAGAGGAGTAGCAGCAGCTTATGTCCTGACAGTGTTTAGCCCCTTCCATCTTGGCAGTTCAATGTAAATTCATGAAAAAAAAACAAACCAACTGGTACTGCTAAAAGACTGACTGCCTTCCTTCCTTCCTTCCCTCCTTCCTTCCTTCCTTCCTTTCTTCCTTCCTTCCTTCCTTCTTTCCTTCCTTTTTTCTTAAAGCTGATGAGCACAGCCAGCATATCCTTTCATTTCTCACCTCTTAGAAAACACTGGGCATGCAATAGCCCTCATCACAGATTACAATTTTACTTTTCTCTCATCTCCCTTCTGTGTGCGTTGTGGGCTTTTTCCCTGCCCACAGTTCTTGCTACGTGGAACAAAAACCCAAAGTCCTCGAGTGCAAGATGCACTTTTGAACCCATGCTGTTAGGTGGGTTCCGAATTCTGAAAATGATTTCACCTCCCCTGTATCTGAACAAGTCCTAGCCTTAAAAACCCTTCTGAGTCAATAAGGCGACAAGTCTCAGGCTGAGCCAGCTTGGACTTGCTCCGTATTGGATCACCCATGCCTGGTGTTTACACCAGCACAGCGGGATTTAAATAGAACAAAATGTTGTAACGTCAGTCTGTGAGAGCAAGAAAGAAAACTCTTGTATTCGCACTGCTCTCCTAGTGTGTTTTTTCATATGGGTAAGAAGGGTGAGAGATAGGACTCATCTGAGGTTTATAAGGCACTGTTACAAAATGTTACAGAGTGCTAAGTGTACCCCGTGTTGAAGTGATATGGTGTCAGCTCCATCCCCTGCCAGCACCCCGCTTCCCTGCCCCTCCAGCTGGCTGCTGCCCTTCTATGAGAAGACATGAGCTCGCATTTGGCACATCTCTCCTGGGATACAACTTCCAGTCCAGGTTTAGGAATGGCTGTTTAGCTCTTAATGTCCTGAGATGGCTGTTAATCGATTCTTCCTTGTGTTGTGGCACACTAGAAGCTGTGTCCTCCCATATACACAGTGCAGCTATATGGCTCGCTTCAGGGTTTTAGGAATCCCTTGGGACTGTGAGGACAGCAATGGCAATATTCCTGTCCTTCTGAGATGAACTAATGTGTAGAGATACTTATATAAGAGAGTGCAACTGTGTACAACACTGAGACTACAGACACAGTGTTTTTATGAGTTCAGTGTGACACTTTGTCCTATTACTTGTGCAATAGCCATATCAGGTCATGGTTAGAGAGGGAGGTGAGGTTATCGCCCTCTCAATAAACCTTTGCTTTCCTGTGCAAAAGGAGAACGTACTATAATTTATCATTTTCTGTCCCCTTAGTAATGAGCCTGTCTTGCATGACTGTGCTGTTAAGAATAAAAGAAGACAGAAAGGAACACAGCACTGAAAAGGACTAACACAGCAAATTTTCACTAATGTCCCTGAACTGAGCTAGCTGTATGTGTATCAGGTGTTTTCCTTCAGGGTAAGGAAAAATCCACCTATTGCTCTTTCCCTTTGTTCACAGGAGCAGAATAAGCATTGGGAAACTGCAAGAGTATCTTAGTGAGATTTCCTCATGATGGATGATTTGGGTCAAGAAGAGTAAATTAAAAACTGTCCGGGAAGAGATTTGGATTTTTTTGTTTATTCCATTTTAAGAGACTGAAATAATAAATCCTGGCCGATTTCTCTGCACAAGCAAAATTGGGGCATGATTACCCAAAGTTCAGAATATATGCTCACATGCCTGTGCTCCTCTGCCAGTGCCTTCCTTGGGGTTTGGAGACATTCAGATAAAGGATTCCCTGAGCCAGGGGTTTTCCATAGGAAATACTCTCTTGATCCCCTCAGAGACCTTTTGCTTTGACTTGCAAGTGAAAAGGAGGCAAGAATTCCTAAGTTAATTTCCAAGACTGTGAAGCCTCAGGCAAGTGGGATGGTACTGTTCAGCTCACAGTTGCATCCCCAGTAGGAGGGAACTGCTGGCTTCCAGGGAACTGGGGAGACAGTGTTCGAGGAATAGCCACTTTGGCCTCAAGATGTCTGATGCTCATTGCAGCTATTTTCTTTCTAGGTTGTTTGCCAGGGAAAACAGTGTTGTAGGAGTATTTTGAACAGTTCTGTAGGGCATCCTTTTGATCTGACCGTATGGAACAGCGTGCACTCACTCGTGGCAGCAATGGCACTTGTGGTCACTCAGCATCTCAGTGCAGTAAAAAACCCAAGCAGATTGGATACAAGGGCATTTTCTCTTTTCATCTTTTAACTTCTGTGAGAGCAGAACTTCCATTGCTTTGGTAAGCATGTCAGGTAGGTGGGATTTTCTGGTTTGTGTGGTCCTTCCAGAGGCTGGCTGGGTAGCAGGTCTGGTGGCAGAAGTCTTTTTTTTGCTTTTACATGGGATACAGACAAGATAATGGGAAGAAAAGCTATTTACCATACCAGCTAAACAGTGTTCATCTATCTTGACCCTGAATCTGACCTTTTGGAAAAGAAAATAGGTTGAAGTCATTGGTTTCTATGGCTAACTTCATGAGGTGCATGAAATGGAAAAATATCTGCTTGGAACTGAAGAACAACTATTTTCATGGGAAATCCTAGTGCTTCCAGGTAATCATGCTCCTCAGAAGGATGAGGCTTACTGTTGTCAGCCCTTTCTTCAATATAGGTACAGTTATCCTGGAAGACTAAATGTGCTTTGGTCATACAGTACCATTTAAAATGATGTGCAACTCTTTGCCTAGATAGATTAAACATTTTCTTTTCGTGAATTGCAAACTGGATGTGCCAGAATATTTTACTTACGAGGTTTCAAGATACTCACTTCGAAAAGTTTCAGCAGTTAGTCAGAAGTGTCTTGCATGTTAACATATTTTTTGATGGTAATTACCAATATTAATTCAACTGACTGTGAATTTGTTCTGCTTTGCCTTTTTTCAAAAGCCAGAGATTTCCAAAGAGTTTTCCATGTGAGCTTTAATCCTGCTGTTAGCTTGAATGGAATGCAAGAAAGATACATAACGTTGTGCCAATGAAATCTTATAAACCATACATTTACATTGGTTGAAGCTTTGAAATACGTGGGTTTTATAAAGAGTTGAGGTCACTGGCCTTGTCTCCTGCTGTTACACACCTAGGGAAGTGCTGAGAGCAGTTTCTTCCTGGTTCACTACAGACAGTATTTCAGTACTGTGTGAAGTATATATTTAACCTCAGTGACAAACATCAAAGGAGATCAAGGATTACTTCAGAGGAGAATGTGTGGCTTGGCAAGAATTCATATAGGGATGCATTTAAACTTATCTAAAAAGGCTGGGCAGAAAGACAATTATATAGGAAAAGTTACTGGTTTTCTGTCGCTAACATAATTTTTACAGTAGCTAAAGACAAGTTTAGGCAGTGGCCTCAGAGGAGCCTTGCATATAGTCACTGACACTTTATCATACCCTGAAACAGTGGGGATATGATAAGAACCAGATGATATAAATTTCTTAACTAAACTCAGAGGTTCATACTATCTGGGAAATAACTGGCCTAAATTCTGTATCTGTGCCATAGTCCAACAAGAGTTTAACTACATTTTTCACTATCTGTATTGCTGTTTAATCTAGGGAACACACTGGGTGCTTGAAAAAAGGACTTCAGCATTTTACTGAATGAGGAGGAAGACTGGATGCCTCAGAACCAGAGGAGAAATTAAACAGCATGATCTGAATTTTTACACACACTCTTCTATGTGACACTGACAAATAGGTGGATTCTGTAGGGATAGCACCATTCCAAACAAAATTTTAAATTCAATTTCAGTGTGCAAATAAAATTTATTTTCTTAAGCTTGAACTTCTTTTATAGACCTCAGGACGTGAACAGAGGTCTTGCTGCTCTTCATTTTTCTCCCTCTGTGCACCCATACACGTGTACATGTATACTTTTAAAAGAAACCTGGTTCTTTTCAGGGATGTGGCTCCTAAATGTCCAGGTAGCTGCTGTGATTTAAGGATGTGTGACACTTGTATTCCAGATAGTCTAAATTACTTCTGTGTACTGTGAGTGGAAAGGGTAGGAAACACCACTGAATATAACGTGGATGCCTGACAACTCTTTAGTACATTCAGAAATTACTATTGAACACTGAAGCTGGATTTTTTTGAAGACTCAGATTGGATATCTAGCTCTATTAGTCTTACTTGGTTATGTCAGATTACTTTTGTTTGTATTATGAAAAGTCCATTGTTTGACTTGTGGTTTAAAGCCTTTTTTTTTTTTTACTTCTGTAAGCATTTTCACCCGAGTACCCTACCTGTTGAAAGTGATTTCATTTTTTACACATGATCCTTTTTGCTTTCTGGTCCAATAGCACAAGGTGTTCTTCCTATTTCTCATTAGACAATTCTTTGGGAGTCCTTCTGCCCATTCCCACTGGAGCTGAGGTATGGGGTGGTAGATGCAGGATCACTATCAGATTAAGAAGTGTGTGTTAAGATAATAAAGGGATTAAGGAAGATCTGGTTTTGATTAGTGCTAGCAGATTTATTTATTTATATAGGTCATTGATAAGCAAATTGCTTAAGGCTGACATTTCTGACTGGATAATTTTGATGTCAGGACATCCTGAGTTTTGTCTGGCCAAAACAATGGATATTTCCTAGGAAGCTCAGGCTGACATGCACCTAGAATGGACAGAAGGGATAAGGAAGGTCTTCTGGTACCAGCAACAGGGCATATTGAGCCTTGATGACTGCATTTTGCTTCTTTGATGTACACTGGCATTTTGAGAACCACCAGTCTGGAATATCTCTGGCAGAGGTAAAAGATGGAACTTTTTCTATGATGGAACTGTTACTTAAAGAAAGCTTTAAGTGGTGCCAGCTTTGCTCTTTGCAGCTTTAAGGGCATATACTTCCTTCTACTTTTTTTTCCATATTTTTGTTCCTTCTCATTACTCTCTATGGCAGAAACTTCAGGGCTTTAAAGAAGTACTGTAGGAGTTCTTGCACTGCACAACTCTTGATGGCTACTTTAATGTAAGATCTTAAGTTTAGTTTATTTTGTTGAAAGTGGGTAGAAATTATTAACTACCAGTATAAGCTACTTTTGAAAAATCTATGTTAGACAATGAATTCTTAGCTAGTAATTGTATAGATACCCTTTGAAGGTGGAATAGATCCATAATGGACAGCTGTCTTCTGATTTAAAATGACTTTTTGAGTATTGCTAGAATTTCAAGCTCAGTCTTGACTATATAGCTCACAGGAAGGAAAACACTCTACTTTCTTTAACATTAAACATGGATGGAGTTGAAATGAATTATGTTTATTCCACTTGTTAAAAGAAAACGTGGAGCCTGTTCCAGCTTGTGATCACATGTTTTTTGGGAATATATAGGTCTTAAAACAAATTCTGGAATGCAAGTAATAGGCTCACAGATCTCCTCTGGGTGGAATTACAATTTATGTCAGAAAAACTTGGACCCTTAGAATATCTAGTTGTGCTGATGCTTTTAATTTGTGGTGAGGTAAGACTACTTGGTTCCTGTGAGTTTACCTTGCAACCCTTTTTAATTATGTCTTTGGGCTTTCAACCAGGGATGAATGATCAGGTCACGCACCCATCTGCATTTGAAGATTTTTGTTTTCCTATAAACTGGAAGCACAGACATGTATTTTAATTTTGAGAGAATAAAATTGCAAATATTCATTTTCATTTTATAAAAATTACTCTTCAGAAAGCAGTCAGGTGAAATAACCTCAGTGAATTGTTGCGTTTTCTCCTATCTCAGATGTAAATCTGGATCACATCTAATCATAGTCAGAATTTGCTCACTTATGAAACTTCGATTTTTACATTTACCCTTGCAATTATTGTGTTGGAATTATTTTTGTATTTTAATAAAGATAAGATAAAATGAGTGTGTCAAATAATTGTTACACTCTCATTAGACAGACCCCATATTATCTCTCACAGACTAAATAATTTCTCTTTTTTACTCATGAATAACAATATTCAGGGCTGGTATATTTCACCATATTTCATTAGTAAATTTCTACACAGCTTCACCGAAGGTAAAATTATTTCAGTGTTGCATTGTCTCTGCGTCTCAAATAATCCCTTAGCGTCGCCATCAGCCAGGAGGTCCTGGTTGGTGGCAGAGCATCACCAGCCAGGCAAGGGCGAGGATTGTCCCGCTCTGCTCTACACCGGGGTGGTCTCACCTCAAGTGCCAGGAACAGTTTTTGGGTGCCACAATATGAGAAAGACATTAAACTATTAGACAGCATCCAAAGAAGGGCTGCAAAGATGGTGAAGAACCTTGAGGGGAAGCTGTATGAGGACTGGCTGAGGTCACTTGGTGTGTTCCACCTGGAGAAGAGGAGACTGAGGGCAGACGTCATTGCAGTCTACAATTGCCTCATGAGGGGAAGAGGAGGGGCAGGCACTGATCTCTTCTCTGTGGTGACCAGCGACAGGACCCAAAGGAATGGCCTGAAGCTGGGTTGGATATCAGGAACGGGTTTTCACCAAGAAGGTAGTTGAACACTGGAACAGACTCCCCAGGGAAGTGGTCACAATACAAGCGTGACAGCGTTCAAGAAGCATTTGGATAATGCTCTCAGGCACATGGTGTGACCCTTGGGGTGTCCTGTGCAGGCCAAGAGTTGGACTCGATGATTCTGATGAGTCCCTTCCAACTCAGCATGTTCTGTGATGCTATGAAAGCTAAAGCTGATTGCTGTAACATGGGCCAGCAGTAATGCTTGACGTGTTTCTCTGTTTAAGGTGTTCCTTTAAAGTCTCCCTTGTATCACTGTTTTGCCTTCTCATTAATTTCAAGTGCAGTTAGAACTGCTATTCACCAGGTGCTGGCTCGCAGCACAAGTCAAGCTTTGAAGGAGAACACTGCCTGTCTCCATCAGACACAGTTATTTTTGGTGCACCTTTGCAAGGTTAGTCAGTTTTTCCAGCAAAACCACATTGCCTGCTAGGGACAATATCTATCTAGATGGTTGAATCATTTGTGTCCATACAAATCTATGTTTCTGAGGTGCATTTGCATGAATGAAAATGAAATGCTGAATACAGGTATGACTGCTTTATTTGAGGCAGGTACTGCTATATGTTTATGACTAAATCCTCAAAAACCTGAGCATTTCTGAGTCTTTCAGTGCTGCTTCTCTATGAAGTTGTTCGAGCACAGCCACTGGCATTAACAATAGCACTGTCTGGGTCTGTGCCTGACACTGGTAACTGCTGCTCTTCAGGGAATGTGCATTTTCTTTTTTAAGCTAGGAAACAGTAGGGATGAAACAGTTAGGGAAACTTTGTCCAGCAAGTTTCATAGACCTTTAGACAGAGAGGCAATGATAGTTCCAATTCCTTATTGTGAGTGCATGAAAGTGATTATACTGAATGCCTTTTTAGCACATTTTTCCATAGGAGCATTTTGGAAGGCACTCTTCAATATGCCTTTTCATAGTTTCTAACACAGCAGCAAAACTTCAAAGTACAATTTCTAATATCTATAATATTCCAATTCTTAATCATAAAAAAATCCTTCATCTCACTATTGTTCAAAGAGCTCTCTTAGAGCAGATTTCACTAGCCTCAAACTGAGACAAAGTAGGATATTCAAAAGATGAAAGTGAATTCATACACCATTCACTACTAAGGAACTGGCTGTCAACCAGCAGGCATGCCAGAGAGGAATAGATTTATTCAGTTTATTCAGTGCTTTCAATAACCAGGATGATATCCAGTAAAAAGAAAGGTTAAACTAGCAACTGTATTTTTGACACTTAAATGCTGTTTCCTGATTTTTTTCCTTTTTCCTCTCCTCAGAGCTCCAGAACAGCTCGCTCGGAGGAAGACCGAGATTCACAGTGGGATGCCTGGGGCTCATGGAGCGAATGTTCACGCACTTGTGGAGGAGGGGCTTCATATTCACTGAGACGCTGCCTGAGCAGCAAGTAAGTGGCTGAATGTTTTTTACTTCATTGATGGAAAAATTCAACCTACTCACATGTGTCAGACCATAAGAAGTAACCAGTGGAGATCTTGACCTACATTGAAATTTCCATCTCAGTGTCAAAAAATTAGGGTGGTGGTTTTTTTTGATTCAGGCTAGCAGCCAACATGCTTGATAAGGCAACACCCTCTAAAATACAGCAAGAACCCATGGAGATAAAAAAAATTGTCTGGACAGCTTGCAAGGCTGCCAGCTCCTGAAATTGAAACTTCCCTCCACTTTCACCATTTAAGCAGTAAGAGTTGTCATGCACTCATACAGATAATTCACTACCTTTAGTACCCCACAGTCTCAGCCACACTGACTATAAAAGCATCACATTAATCAAATGTGGTATTCCTGAGCTATATAAGAAAAAGTAACAATTCTGCAAAGGATATCTTACAAATTAAATTCCAGGTAGGAAGTCTTTAATACCGCAAGGCCGCTCCCAAGAAACAGAAATAAAATGGTCTGGTACAAAGGTGAATTCTGAGTACCCAGTGAGGCATCGGAGATTTTATTCCTACCCAGTTACTAGCTTGTAATGGAAAATGAACAATTCATTTGACAGCTTTTCCACTCTTTACTTTATGTAAGATTTACCAGCAAAATATTTCTAGTAAATATTATTTCTGTCTACTTTAGGAAGAAATTTACCTGCAGCAAACATGTGATAAATATTGAGAGATTTCTGATAAAGGATATGAAGGGAAACTGCAGACACAAACTTCATGGCTTACTGCCATCTCTGTTACCTTATATATTGTAGGATAAAAAATCTAATACAATTTTCCATCCTGCATACTTTCTTTCATATTTTTATTCATGTGCTTATGAAACTAATGTTAATATAACAAACAGTGGCCATACAGTTGAAATAATTTCCTCTGCCTGACATTTTAATATGTGATGTTGTTTAGTGAAGACCAGAAACAGTGTAAGGCATTGAACCATAACATCAGAATAGGATATTGTGTATTTTAGCTTTATCTGTGAATAGTCTCCTCATAGCCCCATTTATTGAGTTGACTGTGTGGAAAAGTCTGCTGGAAGAAAAGATAGGCAAAGGCATCTGTTGAAATAAGTGGAAAACCAGTACTTTGCTATTCCATTCCCATGGATAAAAAAAAATATTTTGGTTTTAAACATGGGGGCAGATTTTAATACCTTGTTAGTTTTATGGCCAATTGTGACTCTGCATTCACCTGAAAATCTGAAATTTCAGAGACAGGAACTTAATTTTAATCACAGTATATAGTTTTCCATACTTAAAAAAATAAGTGACCTTCAATATGTTGCTTTAATGTAGGCATGAACCCAGGCATATCAAGGAATGAGGAATCTGAGCAATTTCTCTGCTCCCTCATGAGAAGTGTCTCAGTAGGTTCTAGAGGGTAAATCTTGGAGTTCCAAATAGTAGTAGTGGTAGTCATCATGATCTTCTGTAATATGCAAGAACAAACCATTTCTTCTGGACTCTCTTTGATTCTTGTGCTGTTCAGGATTACCCTGAAGCTTCACCAGTGGAACAGGGAATACTACTATAAATCGCATGGAACTGGTTTTCAAACACTACCTTACTACTGTCCCTTCAGAACACAAGCAATGCTTCCTGCCTTAAGAAACCAGCCCCAAACTGTGGCCCATTCGGGCATGGAAACCCCCAGTTTCCAGGCTAGGAAGCAGGGTGTAAGTTAGGTGCATGGCTTTTGGTAGCCAGTAGCCATAAATCATAAATAGTTACATTTGTCCTGGAATTAGCACTCTGTCAAATGTGTGATCATTTTTCCTTTTTCCTGGTCTACGTGCAATTGTTAATTAAGTAAAGGGTTTAAATTATTTCTTTTTCTGCTAAGCATTTTAAGCTGCTAAGTCAGAGAGGGAGTAGGGTAAAGAAACTCATCCAAGGTTTCCAAATAAGCCTGTTCACGTGAGTATTTCAAACCTGGCAAGGCATGACCAAAATGTCCCTCCCTCTGAGGGACAGTTTCTTGGTCAGTACAGTTTATCTCATGTATTTGTTGTGTGTAATTTCACTGCAGCATGAAGGAAGATACTAGATTCTTCTGGCAAATGAAAACTGGCAACACATTTAGAGATTTTAGAACAAATTAATCCTAAGTATTTGTCATCCTGGAAGGAATGTTCATAGTGCCTTGTATCTTTTAGTTCTGTATGAGGGGACTTGCAGAGCATCACATGAATAGAGAGAGCGTAGTGCATCTGCTTTGAAAAAATGCAAAGACTAATTGCCCATTCCTAAACACCACTAATATATATAGCCAAATAAAGGAAACCAGTTTTCTTTCCAGCTTTTTTTTGCCAAAGTTATGTTAGTGCTTGTGTTGTTTGTTTTGGGAACATGTTTTGTGTTAGGCCTTCACAGCTGTGATGAAAGAATGGAAAGTGTTAGTGAAAAATTCTGTATTCTTGTGTTTTAAATGGCAAAAATTTGAGGGTAGTGGCTGTTTAACAGTACATTTCATTAGAACAACTGGTTCTGATTATGCTAAGGACATTATGATAGTGATATAAATACATATGCCAGTCACACAAGCAGACAGAGGTTGTCAGCCCAAGTCAATGGTATGTCCTGGTATCCCATGCTGACGGCAAGCACTGGGTCACTCCAAGGGCAGAATAAGCCCCAGGAGAATAAAGGTTTTCTAATTAGAGTGCTAAGACTCAAAGGATTACACTTTTCATGCTCTTTATTCGCATGAACTCTTTATAACTTTTGATACTGTTGTTATTTACACAAAAGGACAGACACCCTTTAAATGTTACTGGGTTTTGTCTCAACTCACTTGGAAGTGAACCTCCCAGATGAATTATATATTAGGTGGAGGAGTAAGTATTTTTCATTGTATCATTTTAGAGTGTTTTGCCCTTCAGATTTCCTATTTTTTTAAATGAACTGCCGCATAGCACTACTCATCAAAACCTGCATAGAAGTATTCATGTCTCTACATGAAGTAGAGAATAGTTTGAGTGTATAGCAGGGTGCTGAGGTAGTTATGGAGTCCCAAGGATACTGAATCTGAGCTAAAGGGCCAAAATTTGAGATCATCACTCTTACCTCTGGGAAATAATGTGTAAACTTCTGAATAGAGTGGAGGTTTTCCCATTAAGTGAGGGGTTTATGTTTAGTACCAGAAGAAAGTCAGCTTTAACATTTTCTTGACAGATTTCCCTCAGTATAAAAGTGTCAGAGATTAAAAAAAGAAACCAAACATCAGTAGAACAAAACAAAGGAAGAAAGAAAAGCACACATTAAAAAAACAGGTGGAACAAATGTGAGAGAGTTAATCCCAGCATTGTTCATATTCTTCATACTGTCTGTGTCGCTTATTGGAACATATTTTTTTCTCCTTTTCAAATACCTCCCTTCCTTCCTTCAGCTGATGACTGCCTTTTGGTAATGCAAGTGAACGACAAATGTGAAATAACCTTTCTGCTAGCTTGGCCCGGTAAATTAGCTGCAGTAATTCACTAGTTTGGTTGTTCAGCCCATTGCCATTGCATTCTGCAGAGTGAAAACTATAGATCTGCGTAAATGACTCTCAGCTTTGTTGTCGTTTGACTTGGTTGATAAAATAGCAACCAAGACATACCTTTGACAGTTAGGTTTATTAAACTAGCTAAATTAGCTAAAATTAGGTCAGTTTTATGATGTGTTCATTCTTCATAAGACAGAAAGGGCCTAAGATAAATTGGATTTTTTTTCATTAAGGAGTAATATTTTCTAATTTTGATCACACATATTACTGATTCACAAATAAAGCATCAAATGGCTTCTGTTTGTCAGACAATGATGGAATAGATACATGTTATTCATGTTAGTTTAAAGTTAAATAAGAGAATAAGAAACCATTAACGACATTTCTGACTAGCACTGAAAACAGGATACGTCAAATACTGCATATTTGAAAAAATATTGTTTTAAGTTTTATCTGTATACAACTTTGATACCACAATATTGGCTACTATTGCTGCTTCAGAATTGAATTATAATGTAGTCCCAGCATGTGGCCGTGACCCTTATTTTCAGGCTGCAGTCACAGACTCATCTGTCTCAGAGGTTTTGATTCCCAGAGATTCTAAATTTTTTCACATCTAGCTCTGATAAAAGGTCCTTTAAATTTTCTGAGTGAAAATTACAATGGAGCAGTTATGTAGGTTGGGGGTTTCTTCTTTATCAGATACAAGCTAACGTATATTACTGTAATTATTGTGTAATGGTATAAATGCAGCCTGCTCTATCCTGGCACTACTAAATAAGCCAGATTAGGCCATTTTATGAAATGTTCCTATATTGGTCAAAAATGATCAGTTTAAATACTATGGGGTTTTATGACTTTGAGAATAAGCCCTTTTCTAGTTTAGGGTCTGCGGAATAAAGAGCAAAATATTTGTGCACAAATGCTATCAAAGTTGTTGAATGCATCCCCAAAAGTAAATAGCATTCTGATGAAGCCTATCACATCACTCATTAAGGGTACAGTCAATGTCATAAAATTCTTAGGTGACCTGCGCTATGAAATTATTTAGGAGGATGTTTCTCTTTACCTTGTTTAAAACTGTATCTGTATACTAGTGTAGTAATTGCTTCCTTCAAAGACCTTCAGGATACCTGAATTGCTGGGGTTTTTTCTGCTTCAGTTGATACTTCTAGATAAGGTTTACTCTATAAAGGACATCCTCCATGATATACTGTGTGAGTCCAAATAGCTGGAAGAAATTTTTCGTGTCTTTAGTTTGTAGGTGCTTCTAGTTAAGGCTGTGCCACCTAGCAGCATTTTTAAAAGGAAGTTATTTTTCTGTTTACTCTGCAATTAGTGAAATCTGTAATTATGAGAATTTTGAAACCATTGACTGGTTTCATTTGATGGAGAAGCTTTTCCAAATTTTTGACAGATGGCAGAAGCAGCATGCAACAATCTTAAATCTGAGTCAACATGTCAACATTAAAAGAAGCTGTAAATTTCACACAATGTAAATCAGTATTGTAATTGTGGAGTGACTGCTGGTGGTCTTCAGAAAACCAGTTAGACACACTGTGCTGGCTGTCCTAATTTCTGGCTTCAGTGCCTCACTGAAGTATCTAAAATTATAGAAAATGCTTTCCTAGTGGTGTTTTCCTGAGTAATCCCTTGCTAGACCTGACACAGAGATGTTACATATTGGTGTTTTGGGTGAAAAACTGAGTGTAGTAGAATGAACAGTACTCAGCATTGTACTCACAGGTGAGTGATGGATATGGTCTCCATAAATCCATCTCTCTGTTGAGAAGAAGCCTACCAAACAAAAATGTCTGTCAAGCCCTCATTCAGATGATACACTGGTCTTGTGTCCAGGTTCACTGGAAGAGCTCTTGGCTGTTCATAAGTCTTTCAATAAATCTTTTTCTGGGACTTAAATTTAAAAGAATTAAATCAGTCAGCCCTTTGCATGATGTAGAGTTTTTGTAAGCCTTAATTCCTGTAAGAAACCTAAGATGTGATTCTCTAAAGACCAAGAACTAGATTTTTACATGAAAAAACGTGCATTTCAGTGGAGGTGGGCTAACACACATGATTTAGATGTAGGTTCAAACTTCCTCAAAGAATGGAGAGCTTGCAATCCTGTTCAGCACATTTGTTTTATAAAGACCAGCTGCAAAACCTGGATCCTGCTCCAATTTCTAGCATGCTCAGATTAAGAGTGTTAGTACTTTTGGACCTGCAGTGTGTTCTATATGGTACATTTGTGATACAACAGGACAGGTGATATTTTATATTGTATTTCTTTTCACTTGGGTTTTGAAGAGATTGCTCATCCTTGTTTTGCTGAAAGGCAGGGTTTTTTTAAATTTTTGCTTTTCTTGGGTAGTGAAAAACATTCACTACTGTAATTGCTTTCTGAATATCTGCAACACAAGTTATATGTGGAAATCTAAAGTTAAAGACACTTCTTAAAATATTCTGAAGAAAATAAAAAATACGCAGTTGTGAAAAAATATGTGAGAATAAATGCTGAAAATAAACAGTATTCTGAAAGCACTCTGACTTTTTTTCTGTATTTTCCATTTTTTTTCTTAAATTGTGTCTTTGTTATTTTAAGTGGACTCGCCAGTCATATTTTTCTGAATTAAGGCAGTTATTTAATGCCAGCTATTACCTAAAAAACAACAATCAGTGACTTGGAATGAGGCAAAGAAAAATTTGGAAATAAAAATTTATCAGAAGGATACGGTGCAAACTGTAATTTAACTGTAATTAAGCTTTGCTAAATTATAATAAAAATACATCTACTAGTCAATGAGATGACTGACCTTAATAAGGAAATTAAGTTAGTTAAACCGGACTTTCCCCTTGTGAACCCATCTGCAACCCTCACTTTCCCAGTCTTTCTTCATAGGAGAGGTGTTTCACCTCATTAATTATTTTTGTGACCTGGATTGCTCTAACAGCTCAGGTTGTGTCTCTTGCTGGGGACCCAGACCTGAACACAACACTCCACATGGGGTCTCATGAGAGCATAGTAGAGGAAGAGAATCATCTCCCTTGAGTGGTGGCCACGCTTCCCTTCATGCAGCCCGGGATAAAATCGGCTTTCTGGACTGGAAGTGCACACTGTCAGCTCATATTTAACTTTTTGTCCAGCAGTATCCCCAAGCCCTTCTCTGCTCTTGGTCAGCTCATCGCTCAGTCTGTATTTATGCTGGCGATTGCTGCCATGCAGGATCTTGCTCTTGGCCTTGTTGAGCCTCGTGAGGTGCGCATGGGGCCACTGATGATAAGTATAATAACATCACTTACATCAGAATTATTGATTGCCTAATACCAGGGTTGTGAAAAACATTATTTATGAAAAAAATTTGGCCTTTCGTGGCCCTAGATCAGTACACAAGTTTTTATTCACCTTGCCAGTTTTCTCCTTGTAGTGGCTGAAGTTGGTATTTTGCCTCCTGATTGTTTATTTTTTGACTGCAGAAGAAAGAATATTTGTATAATCTGTAACTAAATTTGCCAGGGAAATTTGGCTTGTACATCCATGCCCACTTTCTTGTCTCAAATTTAACTATTTATTTAACTCTTCTGGTATTTCACATTTCAACAACATTCAGGAGCTTTTAGGAGAGTGTCTTCTAAACATAGAGAATGAAAGATTTTACAGATGCATGGCAAAACATATCAGTGCATCTCAACAACCGATGGTGGCAGGCAAGGTGCTTATTAACAAAAAGATACGGAAAAATATTTAAAAATCTTTGCAACTTATTGTCAATTGAATGATTTAGACATGAGTTTAGCAGACCCAACCAAATAGTTTCAAAAGGTGAACTCCTTAAAATCAGTGCAGTCCTGATTCATCTTTCTTATTCATAACAATTTGGTATTCAGGCCCTTCCTTCTCATTTCCTTTACAAGAAAAGGGGTATGCTGGAAGAGTAAAAGAGACTCACTTTTCCTGAGAGAAGGACAAACAGAAATTGTATTTGAGGATGACAGGGAGTCATAACACTGTGCCACATTTTGGAAAGAGGTGAGAGAACAGCGTGAAGAAAGACAAATGCAGGATCCTGCTATCCCCTTGTGTGTAGCCAGGCTTCATGCCACAGCCTGCTTAAGATCTCATGGGAAATGACAAACCCACAGCATACTTGTCTCCCAAGTACGGTGCAGAAACCAGAATCTATCCCAGAAAAGTGGCTGTCGAGGGGTGTGAAAATAATGTAAGGGAGATTATTCAACATTGCATCAACTTCCAAAACCCTGTAGTGAACAGCTGCATCAAAATTCACATGCACAAAAATAACTCACCCATGGGTCACAGTTGCTTGTTTATGTGGAGGCTTGTTTCTTAAGGAAAGCATTTCAAACTCTGATGACTGCTGAGAGTGGCAGGAGTTGATGAGGTCCTCCTCTGCAAATCTCTTTTACAGTCTTTGGTGATTACAGATAACGGCAACTTTGGCAGGGGGTTGCTATTCTTTCTGGCATGGATTTTTGCAAGGCTTCTAACTCTAGCTGAGCACAAATACACATCTACTTGAGACCTTTGGGGGAGGACTTGAACAAAGTCCATCTACAAACTGGAGCCTGGAGGAATAAATACCAGGGGTTTGGGTTGTTTACATTAAAGGAAGTGAATATTTTAATACATTAAAAGTTGTTAACCTCTTTCTGAAACTTTACTGGAGACAAGTGACTAAGTTTAAGGAATGAAACATGATTCCCAACAGCTTGCTTTTCTTTCATAGTCACATGATAATAATTCCCCGTCAAGCCAAGCCCTCAGCTACCTTTTTCCACTGAAAAATCCCCTGCAGTGTAGATAACAGAGAAGGCTAGAAGTTACTACTCTTCTCCCACTCTTTCTGTGCTCTTCAAGATGAACTTGGCATTTTGGTTGACTTCTGAGTTTTCCTACTGGCTATGTGTACTCCTTGTTGATAGGAGTTGTCATTGATACCCTGCAGAGATCAGAGGATAAATGATGACTGTATCTCACAACATGGGCTCACTAATCTGCCATGGTCCTTCCTTGCATGTTAAAGGCTCAGTGCTGTGGAATTCTGCTGAGGTATGCTCATACCTCCATGCTGAGGTATGCATCCTAATCCCATGAGTTTGAATCCAAAAGTAGTTACTTGCGCTTAAGAGAATCTGGAATACTGTCCTAAAGCAGGGTAGATCTGAAACACAAACTACTATGCAAATCTATTGTGAAAATATATCATCTAAGGCTGTAAACTGTTTACCTGCTTTTTGATTGATGGGTGATAACTGGGGAACTAGTGAGTTTAAACAAACAAACTCCAAAGTATGGTCTTGCCGAGGAAACAAGGGGAATTTTCCAAGAGTGTTTCCTAATCTTCATGAATCATAAAAGCAGTAGCTGAATGCAGAATTGCACATTGTATCTGAACATCCCTGGCCATTAGCCAAAGGAGGAAAAATCGAAGAAAAAAATGGAATCGTTGTTTTGTCATATGTCTAATGAAAGAACCTATTCTTTTCCCTAAGGCAGAGAATAAGTGAAGAGTGTTTTTTTCATTTCAAAACAGACAATATGAAGAAACAATGAAAAGAAGAAGAAAGTGAGAGGCAGCTGACAGAAAGGAAGCTTAAATTTTCCTGGCAGTTTAGTGGTTCTAAGATTAATCAATTACAGTCATTGAAATTGTGCTAATATCAAGTCCATGTGAAGCAAAGTAATGTCTGATGGGTTGTGTGGCATTTCTGAGAGACACATGGGGCAGGTATCAAGCTTGATGAACAAGCTATTCAGTGTGGTAAATAAGGCCTTCACTGGGACTGCCTGCATTCTGCGTAATAGACTTTTTTATTTGCTCTCTGTCAGTAGCAAAGTACCTTTATTGAATGCAATAGAAACAGGTTTCCACACTATTTTTCCAAGCTTGCCTGTATTGCTTAGGAATGACTGGAATAGTGTGTGTGGGAGTGGGTGTTGCTTGCGTGTTTTGTTGTTGTTACTGGGTTTTTTAGTTAGGTCTTCTAGTTCATAGTAGATTATGAATGTAATTTTTATTATTGTACTGCCAAAACCAATTTTTTTCTACTGCTAGATACTCTGCACATTTTTCACTTCTGTGCAAGCTTTTAAAGATCAAAATTCACTGGAATTAAGTATATAACACTAAAAAATCATTGAATTGGTGATGGTGATAGTGATCAGTTATATTTCTATTATGCTTTTCATACCATTTTTATATGCCAAATGCCACACAACAGAACGTGCTATCCTTCCACTTAGATTTACTCTGAAAAAGTGATGAGGAGACTTGTTTGTCTCCTCTTGCGGTCATTTAGACAACTGTGATACGTAAATGACTATTGGATTAATTTCACAATTAAGTCATGTGGATAATGAAGACAGAGAGGATGACTTCAGTAACTTCAAGGAAACGTGTTCCACTTATTTTAGAGTTAACTCAGTATGGGAAAAGTTTCTCTGCTTTGAAAAAAAACAAAAAAGGAAAAAAAGCAATGCAGATGCTGCTGTCCTTTCCCTTGGATAGTTCAAAATGCTTTGGATTTTAAAAATCAGGCTTGGCCGGCATTTATTCCTGAAGGAATGTGTGCTTGTTAAGTCCTGGCCAAAGAAAAGGAACGGGGTGGAGGGAGGGAAAGTTGTGAAATTAAGAAATTAAAAATGTTAGGAATTCTATTCTTTTGAAGGATACATTTTAAAAGCCAAACCCTGCATTCTGATTTGCACTGAGGACCTCCTCAGAGTATACTGTCTGAACTCGTAAAATACATGAAACTTCACCTAAGGTCAGATACTCAGAATACATGCTGCTGAGTGCTAAAAAGGTATCTGGCTGTTGACCTTTCTTTTGGGAGCCCTGCCAGCACCAGGGCTGGTATGGGTCTGCTGTTAGAGAAAAGAAGGAGAGCCACGAAGAGCGCACGTCAGGGTATGTGCTCTCCTTGACCTCACTGGGCCCAGCTGCTCTTTGAATGCTGTTCTGCACCAGCGAATTGAGGGGAATACTTATTCTCTCCTTCTCCCTTCACATTGAATTGGGAAAAAGCCATGTCACGCTAACCTGAAAGAGGGTAAATCTAAACTGAAAGAGAGTAGGTTTAAGTTAAATATTATGAAGAGATTTTTTACTGTGAGAATAGTGAGGCACTGAAACAAGTGGTCAGGAGAAGCTTTGGATGCCTTATCCCCAGCAGTGTTCAAGGCCAGTTTGCATGGAGTTCTGAGCAATCCGGTCTAGTGGAAGGTGTCTCTGTCAATGGCACGGGGGATTGGAAGTAGATGGTCCCTTCCAACCCAAACTGTTCTATGAGTTCATGCTGCTGCAGGCATAGTTCCTTCATCCCAGTGCCCAGTTGTTCCCAAGAAGACAAAGCCTGCCTGCTCAGACTATGTCAGTGCTAGAGTGTGTGCCCAGGTAGACACAGAGCTATGCCCTTTTGAAATCATTATGAATTGCTTGGAGACATGAGACAATATGATTCAGATGCTGTTTTCCAGCTAAATTCTGTATTCTCACTTCTAATCCCATTTAAAAGCTGCTGCTACCTTCTAGAAAGTAATTTTTAAAACAAAGGTAGGAAACTAAGGCATTGTAGAATTCATACCTCAATAGGTACAGATAACCCATTACTTTGGGGAAGAGTATTGGTGGGGGAGTAGGGGGTTAGAGATACATGCGGGAAAGTTAATGATACAGTAAACGTTATGTGTTGGCTTTTTATATTGAGCTATTAATGGTTTTGGGTTTGTTTTTAATTTTTGGACACAGGACCTGTGAAGGGCGAAACATCCGGTACAGGACATGCAGCAATGTGGTAAGTGAAGTATAGCTTTGATATGATACAAGTCATCACATATGATAACCACGTCAATATTACAGCAAATAATTTGGTAAAGCAATTGTGAGAATATTGTAGCTATCTAAACTACTTTCATACCACAGGACCACAGAACCACACGCAAAACTTTGTCAGTTTCTTGAAAAGTGGAGAGATTATGGCATAGCCTGATGCTAAAACTGTCTCGATGGGATTGCAGTCACAGCCACCACAAATAGAGAGTTAGTGAAACTTCACAGTTGGTCTTTACAACCTCCTTGGCAGAATCAAGACATCTTGTGTTCTCAGTAGTACTTTGGTAACCAGGTGGTTCACACTGGGTAGTCTGTCAGGCTGGAGGATTAAGCTGTTAAGAATTGAAGACAAGTTAGTAGAAGATACGTGATTCTATGATTCTGTGTGTTTCTGTTCACTTGTGCTCTCACAGCATTTTAATTCTGTTGCATGTCTTAGAAAAGCAGTTTTACATTGCCAGTACCAGTGTTTTGGCATTTCCAAAGGCTCTTGCTGTTTTTTTTATATGTGGCAAATATAATTTTCAATACAGTAAAGTAAGAAACTTCAACTTCTGTCTCAACAAAGTGAAAGTGTGTTTTCACTGGTGAAAATTGAAATAGAGGCTTTCATATGGAAAGTTTTATTGGGTGCCAAGAATAGTAAAGGCTCTCAAGTTACATGGAGAAATGTCAGTTTTACCAGTAAAGATGGAAAATGAAATCAAACGTACACCAGACCAAGCTTTCTCATGCCTGATAGGGACATATTCAGGAGCCTTTCAATACATGCTTTGTTTAAATAGTTTAAAAGTTTAACTTTAAAAAAAGGAATATGTTAGCTCATATTTAGCTTATCTTTTCTTCAATAGACCACAGTTCTATCATAATGAAAGAAGCTGCTTCTATCTGAGTTTTAGTCTCCTGTGCAGTAAGATTTCTCTCAGTTCTTCAGGAGCTGGGCTTTGATAATCCCTGTGAGCCCCTTCCAACTCAGAATATTCTGTGATTCCTCTGAAATTTGTTCGGATTGTATCGTTTGGGTTCCTGAAATGTCTCATCAGTCTAGCCTTCACCTTCCCTAGCTGACAGCAACTGGTGTAGCTAATAGATTTGCTGGCAGATTAGCAGTCCAGTTTTCCTCTGAGGAACTTAGGCTACACCACATCTGTGCAAGGAATGGGAAATGGGATTTGTGCTAGTCAAGTTGCAGGCCATAGCTCTGCTATATGACACAAAAAGAAAAAAAAAAAAGAAACAAAGAGATACTCTTAAAGGCTAATTGGACTACAATTAAACCCATTTGTTTTGTTTTGGTTGTGTATTGTATGCACATTGTGACCGTCCCTTTCTGCATCTGATGTGCCCTTGAGTATGTTAAGAGCAGTGAGACAGAGTAGCATCCTGCTCTGCTGCCTTGAGATGTTCCTGGCTCACCCTGATGAAAGGCTGGGGCTTTAGCTGGGTTGCAACCCTTATTTTGGAATCACTGAGTTTAACTTTCCCAGATAAGGAATATTTCTTTAGATGTTATTTTTAGCTTAGGTTCTGCTTTGCAAATGTGCACCTGAAGAGTATTCCTTCAAAATAAAACCTTGCATAGTTTTGTCAGGCATTTCCTTTACGTATCTTTTATTTGGCAATACTGGCTCCAGCATTTCCAGCCCAGCAATGAGGTGTACAGCTGCAGAACTCACTTAATTATTTCATACCAAATAATCCAAAACGAAGCTTTCAGCTTTCAGCTTTACTATGCTGAAATCAGTGATAGTTTTTCCACTGAAATGTGAAGACCCAGGACTGCATTTATGATTTTAAACCATTTTAGTGGGGAGCATAAAGAATGGCTTGTGCAGTGTAAAACTAAAGGCATTTGGGAGCCCCAGACTTGCATCTCGGTTCTAAAATCCATTCTGTTACTGAATTGTGCAGCTGTAACACTGAGATACTCCTTGTCTCTTTCAGAATAGTAAAAAAAAATTAAATCATGTACTTTGTGTTTAATGAAGTTTACTCTTTTGTCTCCACAATCCAAGGACGCATACACACAAATTGGACCTTGAAAACAACTCATTAAGCCCATAGTTGTGGAATTCTGCATTAGAAAAGGTCCACAATATTGTGTGTATTTTTGTTAACTCAGATTTTGCCTTTAAAGATTTCATCCACAAAGACACTGAAAATCCAGAGGATGGAAATTCCAGGCTCATGAGACCTCCATTTTTACCTGTTACATGACAGTCTTTGTTTTGAAGGCAAAAAAGATCAAATCCCTCCATTCCACTCCTGCAAATGAAGCTAGGTATCATGCATCATGGAAAATTCCTTTTTGATTCTTTTGAAAATCAGTGTGTCCTGAAATACAGCTTTCATTACCATTTTCTTGTGCATAGCTTGAGGAATGATGTTCATAAAATAACCAGTGTTTTTGTTTTTTGCAAGCTGTCTTTCTGTGAACTGACGTGCTTTTTTTATGACCATCCTCTTGCAGGAAAGGATGGGTAGTCACATACACTTAAAGTAAATTATTTGAAATGTGAAATTGGAGAATTGGAAGAATACTTCTTGGAGTCTGGCAGTGAACACTTTTTATAGACACTATCATTTGCATGATTTTGCTCCAGCTGGCTTTAATTCATCCTGAAATTAAATTACAGAGGGGGAAAAAAATGAGATAAAGAAAAAGAGAGGCAAGGGGAAAGAGTGGCGTGCCTGTTTTTCCAGTGACCTATATTAATTATTCCAGAGGTGCTGAATAATTTTGCATAATAAAGACTGTAGGAAAGACTGATACTGCTGCTTATAAAGCTTCTGAACAGTCCTTAAAAGAATAAATCTAGTCCAGTCTGTTTGCCACTTGCATTGCCTGTTGTTGATCAGGAACTGGAAAGATTATGGGTATGAAGCCACATGTGTAAATAGTAAAAGAAGGAATGAGAGAATCTGAAGATGATTTAGGGTTGAATTGCATCTGCTTTTTTTCGTCTTACTATTCACACTGACTTCAAGCATGTTTCCAGCCATTTTAGAATATAATCATGGAAGGGAGAGAGGGAATAATTTGTTTTTCTTTACAAAATTAGCCCGAATGCAATGAAAACATGTTTTTGCGTCTATCTGGGTTGTTATACTGAACATTATGCAAAATAAACAAATATATTTCCAAGGATTTTTTTATTTGTTTGGGGTTTTTTTCCAAGCTAGCACACTCTTTTTTCCTTCTTCTATGTTCATTCTTATTTGCCAGGTGCTCTCTAGATTTTGTACCAAGCTGTCATGCCACCTCATATGCCCTTTCTCTTTTTCAGTCCTTTTCCACTCTTCTGTCTTTTGCTTTCGCTTCTCTTCATTTACATGAAAATCACTATGAAGGTTGTTGGATTATGTACTGTCTTTATGCCTTTCATCTTAATTATCAAACTCCTCCATGTGACTGAAAACATTTTTTCCCCTGATATTTTTCCTTTCATTGCACTGCTTTCTGAATCAGAAAAAAAGACAAATGAGAGGGAGAAAAAAAATACGAGACTGACACTAAAGCTGCACAACAAGGCAGCTCTTTCAACAAGGTTTCCATTAAGTCTAAGATAAAATTTGTAGATTGTAGATCCCATTAATCAGACAACCAAAGCTTGTAAACACCACCTGCAGATCTTTTTATATATACCTCACTTTCTTCACTTGGCTGAAGTACCAGCTGTAACGTCATCCCCCACTTTTTGGCTTGCATTCAGACAAGCTGCTTCCATCCCTGTTTCTTATCAGCTCATGCTGCATTTTGTATACACCAGCACCGATGTTGTTCATCTTACTTTCTACAAAATAACCTATCTTCTTTCCATGCTCTAAACCCCAGCCTGGAAAGTGTCAAACCTGAACTTCCATATAAGTACATAATTCTCAGAAGCATTGGCTTATGTACCATCACCAAGCAGATATTTTCAGACCTACAAGAATGATTAGCAGAGTTTAATTGTTCTACCCAATGGTGATTAGCAATGCCATTTTGCAATCAAACCTCCCAGTTTACATTTTGCAGTAAAATATTAAAAAAAAATTAAACGAATTATAGGCACTATACATATCTCCTTACTAACACACAATTTATATAATGTCAGTTTACTTTTTTAGTGTAAATTTTTCCAAACTCAGATCATTTATTGTGACTACAGTCTGTTCTTCAAACTGCTGGATTTTAATAACTACCATCTTATTTCTGATGGGGTGCATTTTAAAACCTTAATGTGTCATCTAGAAATTATTTCTTCATACTTGGAAACAAGTGTTTTTAGTATCTATCAAATGGCAGAAGCTTGGACTTCTGGAATTGCAATCTTCTCAGCAAGCAGAACTGTGAACCTGTGTCAATTAAAAAATAGAACAAAAAACCCACATGGTTGCCAGTTAATGTAAATGTATAAAGAAACTTTGTAGACCAAATAATCGCTTCCCTTACAGTAATATTTCTTGACTTCTCAGGACTCTGGATAAATCATAGTTTTAAATTCAGTATTTCTGTCTTCTTTTTTTTTTTTAATTTGAACAGCTTATTTTTAACTGATAATATGGCATGCTTGATGCCTTTAGAAAAGTATGTTTTAATATTATGTGCTTATATTAGTTTTTGACTGAAGTACTTGGAAGTTTTCATGCTGAAATTAAACTTGGTTATCTAATTTAAACACTTTGCTTTAGTATTTAAAAGGGATAGGCAAAAAAAGAAAGAAAGTAAAATCACATGGAAGGCTGCATATTGAATTATTTGCCAAAATGAGAACATACTTCCAAAAAAAGGGCGCTTTTTTGTAAAAAAATTATTTTATAAATATTTATAATGACACATTAATGGAAGTTTGCATTTATAGTTCACTGTCAATTTTAGCTCTCATCTCCACTTGATGCCTTATTCTTGGTCTTAAAATCAAGAGCCAAACATGGTTAGAGGGGAAAAGAGGGATTTTACCTTAGTATTTATTTTAAGGATTCTTGGTGCACTCCGTCTGCATGGAGCACGCTGGAATGCACATCCAAATGCACACTGAAATGCACCCCCGTGAGCACCCCCCGAAATGCACACCCACAATAGTTCAGGTATCACATTATAGGCTTTACCAATTAACATATCTATCAAAGATTCCCCAATGAGAGGCTGAGTGAACACCCCCTCTCTGAGGAACTTTCTCCCCTTGGACAGGCCTATCTTAGTTTACAAAATGTGTTCCAGAGAAGACTGTGGTGTCTGAGGCTTAACGGAATACTGGGCCTATGCTAGTTATCAAACCTGAAGAATTAGAAGTATGTAGGCTAAAAGACCCTTAAGAATACATAAAAGTTATACAAAAGAGTGTATAGAAGGGGTATATATAAAAATCAAAAAAAGCATCATGGCATCACACTCCATGTTTATTTAACACAGAGAATATTTGCTGATACTTCCCCATTTTCCTTGTTCCTATTATTTTTCTGAAGCTTCTCTCAGTCAGCTATTGCAATGTCTCAGGGTTGTTAGAGAAAGCTTTAGTGTGAGCCCATCTCAATCTAAGCAACTAAGTATGATCTTAAATTTTTTCTAAGTGAGTCCATCGGAATAGACTATTGAAAAAATCTGGCTGCAAGTAATGTAATTCAAGCAGGGCACTCAACAAGGCTTCGAGGCTGAGTGGAGTTTCTGTTAAATCACTGTATCTCCTAAGTCTCTGTGTTTTTATCTAAAGTTCTTATTTGGTCTCAGACAAGCCCCTACTTGAGGACCTCAGGTTTTCTTCCTCAGTAGGGAAATTGGTGCAGCTGAAACACCGTGAGTACTTCATGGAACTGATTCAATAAGCTGTTCTGTCAGATGCTGCACAGAGTAGTCCAGTTGTTAGTAATTTTTTGCACAGAGGAAAAGCTCCAGGTAGAGTAAATCATTCTTGGCCTCTGCAAATATACAAGCACATATATTGTAAACTGTTTTAAAGTTCCTCAACTGTTTCCACCTATCGCAGATTAGATGGGATCTTCTACATTTCACCCACTAAGTAAACTTTAAAAAGGCTGACCCTCTTTTGTCCCATGAAATCTGATCTACCTATCACCAAGGGACATCTGGGATTCATCTTATCTTTTCCACTGGATTGTTGATTAATAGAAACTGTTTTGAATGGGATTCAAACATGGCAAAACTCCATGGACCTTTTGAATTAAAATAGGGTAAAATAAGAGGTCAAGTTAAAAAAAAATGAAAATGCATGTGAGGAAGAAAATGAAGCCATAATAATATGGGCCACATTATGCGCCTAAGAAGTGAGGATGAAATTCCTGTTTATGTTTTAAAACGGGTTTCATAGATCAAAGGGGTTTCTGATCACCTTTAAAATTACTTATATTTTCATTGCAGTAGAGGAAATCTTGACCTCATAGGATGAATAGAGATTATAGGTATCCAGGACAGGCTCAGTTTTTCAGCAGTATCTCATGAGCCTTCATGAACTAAAGGCCATAAAAGACCCATCTGGGATTCACAGTGTTAAGGGAGGAACAGTTGTTTCCTATTCACTGCAGGTTTTCGTCCCTAAAATGTCTTAATGAATAGGAAGTTTGAAGATAAATGGACTTAGATGAAACTTTCAGGTTTATTAGTTCTTTCTGATTCTTCAAGGAGTTCAGTGGCAGCAGTTCCTCATGTCTACGGGGGCCCATAGGTAATTTCCAAAAGAAAACAAAACCAGTAAGACTTGACTATAGTACCAAAACTGGAATAACCTGAAGCAGGACTGTAGTAGTTTTGTGGCCAGATACCAGGGCTACCACATGCTCCAAGACAAACACAGGCTCTGCAGGTGTGGTTAGCAAAATTCCTCACAGATCTACATAGCCCATGCAGAGATGCACTACCTCGCATTCACTACCACACTGACTTGGCCCATGACTTCTGGCTGTCTCAAAGTGTCTGTCACTCTGTTGTACAGGTAGACCAGCTGCACACTGTTACACAGCTCCCAGAAACAGACTCTTAGCTGGAGGAATACCTGACTTCGTTCAGGCCAATGAAGCAGTGCTAGCTGGCAGCCATAGAGGATCCCCGTCCTCTAAACCACCATGCACGTACCAAAAGCAGGCTGATATTTTTTAAAGAAGACTTTGTGGAGTTAGTCTATATTTTCTCTTGTCCAGGAGCCAGCAGTGCAGAAATAAGGCACAGCAAGACTGCCTCAAAACAGCAAGTGGCCTTATCTAAAGATGTGCAAAGTGTTTAGAAGAAAATAGCAATTTACTGCTTGAAAATATATGCAAAAAACCACTGGTTTTGCCTTATCTTCTATTTCAGCAACTAGAATACTTACTTATAGGCTGAGAACTTATGATTTATGATTGCACAAAGTCTTTAATTATATGACTGCACAAATCTCAGCATGAAGAGGCTCTGATCCCCACTGACATATAATAAAACCAAAAAATAGTAAATTTAAGATAAAAAAAAATAGATGTGCCAAGTTCTGTACAGTTCCTATGTTTTAGCTCTCATGTGACCTACTTCTAAAAACGGGTAATATTCAGACCACAAATTTTCTTAACACTGTCCATTTTGGTGTAAAAAAAATATTATACAGCTTGTGAAGGTGTTATGCATGTAGATTCAAATACTTGTGCTTTCTGAACCAGAAGGAAAGATCTTTCCTGAGGGAAAGAGATTTCCAAGGCCTTCAGGTAAATTTAGGATTCAGGATTTCAGCAGGAGAAAAGTTAGTGTACCAGGCTGTGACCCTTTTTCACATCTGTGTGCCAAGATAAGTATGCATGTCTGTGTATCTGACTGTTTGCATGTATTCTTAATCACTTCATGTTTCACATCAAATCTTTTAAAACACAAGCTCTGCTATTTAAATCCGTTGTTTTATTTTGACCACAATATCAAAGACTGGAAATATTCAACATCGGTCCTGGTCACCTGCCGTGTCCTGAAGGCTTGTTATGTTGAAGTATGGTTTTTATTTCTTTGATTTAAAAGTAAAATTGAACACAACAAACATAGTATTGAGTTCTGTACAAAGCAGGATTATGAATTCTGTATGTAGTGTGCCTTATTGGGCCTTTTTCTCTTTGTAAAAATAAAGCTGTTACAAGCCAGGAAGTTCTGAAGGTAGAGCCAAGCTTGAACCAAACAAGACAGTTGGCTTGGATTTCTGCAGCCCAGCCTTGGCTTGGGTATTGGCCAAGCCAATAGACCTGACTATATTCATTTACAGACAGAAAAATTCAGAGAAGGGTAGGCAGCAGAAGATTTTGTGGCAGGAAATAAGGCCACTGTGTTCTTCTTTTCTTGTTTGAAAATAGAACTAAACCAGATCTTGGGTCAAGCTGTAACTGTCTTGTTGTTCGTCCTCTGTGTAAGAGCAGAATATAAAGACCACTTTAATTACAGAGCTGTAGAGGAATAATGAATTTCCCCCATATTTTTCTGCTTGCATCAGCGTCCAGACTTTGTCCTGTATCAAAAGTTTGCCCAGATCATAAAAAGCACCTGATTGCCCCTCAGTTTTTCTTGATATTTTGAAATCAAACTGAAATACTTGCAACATTTTACTTTTTGTTTTAATATTCTGTACTATATTGATAGAACAACTGTCTTCTGTCTGAGTCCTCCAGAGCATTAAAATACCAGTTACAGGCTTGGACTTTCAAAAAGGAAGAATGAGCTCTGGGTTATTGCTCTTTGATATGTATTTTTCTAGAGCTAGATTTAACGCACATCCTTTTTCTCTTACGCCTTAATCCACTGAACCTTTTGTAACAGGAAGACAGTTGCCATATACTTAGATCACAGAACTTTTGACTGGAGTTTGGGGTGCTTTTGGGGTGGCTTCAGACTCAAACACAAAGTGAATTAATTGAAAATTTGCTCACATGGTACAAAGAAAATTCGATGACAATCTGTGGCCATGGCCACAGCTTGTATGTGTATATAGTTCACAACAAGAAATGTTTGGAGTGTGTGATCCAAGATTATTCAACATGCAAACAAAATGGCCATAACCACATTCCAGCAGTGAATGAGAGGCCAGAATGGCTAACCTGGGTTTAAGCCAAAGGCTTAAATGACAAATTTATAGCCAAGACTGTGCCATGTTCCTTTGAGAGGAGATTTGAAAGCTTAGTTTTTAAGAGAGATTTTATTTTAGATTTTAATAATAAAAAATTGATCAATTAATGTCATGAAGTGACATGCAGCCTCCATGTCTTTCATATCCAAAGCTGTAATAGTCTGCCCTTTTAAGAAGATGCAGAAAACTGTTAGTGAATGAAGGAGTAAAAAAGATCTGAGAAACATAGGTGATTATTTAAACCTAAGAAGAGATATTTTCCTTCAACAGTAATAAGACTTTCCTCGTTGGGGGCATAAGAAGTCTGTGAATAAGGTTGTCATTAATGACTCTCTAATAGGATGAAGTAGTTTGAGGGCAAACAGAATACAAATGTCTTACAAGGATATTGTCTAGTTATGTGGTTTTGTATACATCAATATCTTTTCCTACCAAACCTATAATCAACATTTAGGATTCTCTGTTAAAAAAATGTTATAGTCCCCAAGCAGAGGGCATAACAACTGTTCATTTCATCTGGTATTTTACCAGATATCATCAAGGAGCAGATTTCTCTACGGCAGTAAGGTGGAGGACTCTGAGATCTTAATAATCTGAGGCAGTCACATTGCCAACATTTGCCTTTTTTTATCTCAGTTCTCATGATGTTTAATGTTTTCTGTAAAGCTTAGCTCCTATATTCCTGTAATTATGCAAGAAATTCAAGTTACTTCTAAAAAAACCCTAGTGAATCCCTAGCCTTTGTGGTTGCTTGCACAAGAAGACGTGAAATACCATTCTTCAAGGATCAAAAACTGGAAAGGAAATAAAAAGAATTCATGTTTATTTTGCCTGAAGACTCATGATTTTAAAGCTCTTCTTGCTCTCTTGAGAACTTGTCTAATAATTTTCAGTGCTAAGTGGTAGCAAAAAAGTATATGTGGGTAAGAAAAGCCTAACATTCTTGTCAATAAGGTACTTTATGCAGTATGAGGGGTCTTTGGTTTTTATATCAGGTAGACTGAGTTCAGAGTTAGATTTATACATTTCACAAATCTCCTGAAGAATTAAAAAAGGGGCTTTCTAAAGTTCTTCTCAGTTTTAAGTCCCCAATTATGTGAGTTATGAAATCTTAGGTTAAAGAAATGCAAATATGTATCAAATGCTTCTGATTCTTGTTGCCACACCAACTGATTCAGGTCACTGAGGCAAAAAAAAACCTAGTGAGAAGAGCTTAAATAAAGAAACAATTAAACCACGTAGTTCTTTTCTCTTTCTCCTCAAACAAAGGGAAAAATCTGTCTGGAAGAGACTGGCTGTGCACACACACTTCTCCACATATGTGCACAAGTAGAATGAGATCCAGAAGGAGCTCTGTGACCCTCTTTTGCTTAACCACAAGGCTGTGGTTAAGACATGTACAGTGCGTTTCTTATTTTCCATTTACATATGGTCTTGGTGTTCTTTCAATTCTTTCATTGAAAGAAGAAAGAAAGGTATAATTATCTATTAAATTATGTGTAGCTGTAGCTATTTCAATCACTCTTTTTTGTCTAAACAGAAACTCTCTGCATCTGGCAGCTATGGAACCCAGCCAGCTGCATGATACTACAACTGACTGTCCTGAATAGACCTGCTGATCTTCTCCTCTTTCTTTTCTGCAGGACTGCCCACCAGAAGCAGGTGATTTTCGTGCCCAGCAGTGCTCTGCTCACAATGACGTCAAGTATCAGGGGCAGTTGTATGAGTGGCTTCCTGTCTCTAATGACCCTGACAATCCATGCTCACTGAAGTGCCAGGCCAGAGGAACAGCTCTGGTTGTGGAGCTGGCACCGAAAGTTCTGGATGGGACACGTTGCTACACTGAATCCCTGGACATGTGCATCAGCGGCTTGTGCCAAGTAAGGAGAGAAGCCCTGCCTTAACCCCTTTCCTCATGACTCCTCTCCTCAAATCCTTCTCACGTGCTCACTCCCTCTCCTCCTCCATACTTGTGTCATTTTAGGGTGTTTCTTTTAATCATCTGTTTCCATTCCCTTAAATTAATTTCTTGTACTCGTGTACTTTTTTTTTTTTTTGGGGGGGTGGGCATGAAGGGAGGAGACATTTAATTTCAAAGATTATTTTCTCACTTTATGCTGCTTCCTTAGGGTTCTTTTGAAGGATTGTATTATCTGTTTTTGAACTGTTCTGTATCGTTAGCTGCAGTAGCAGATCTGATTTGAAGCAGCAGAAGAAAATAATGTTGTAGCTTTTAATTTGGATACACCAAAGTTTTCCAGGTCTATCAAATCACATTATCTTTGAGCATTATTGCTCAGAAATTGTAAATCAGAAACCCACATGGCAGTAGATGAGGTACTAAAGTGAAAAAACTGCCATTCCTCCTGTAGGACTAAGCAAGCTGCTACATCTGCTTGGACGTCAGCATCCTTATCTGTTGCCAGTGAGAAATGGAGACTTTTTGACCCTTCACAGTGTGTGAAGACCTCTTGGTCATTCAACCAATTTATTCTCATCCTAATTTGTTTTTGTATTACCTTTGTAATAGCTTTTCTTTATACATTGGTGCCCTATCACTGCTCCTGTTAAATAACTTTATCTACATCAGATTTTATTCCTCTGAACTACATGTAGACTACTGGTTGATGAAAGGAGGGACTTCTGCACCTTTTCTGTTAAGTTCTGAGCACATCTAAGTCTCAAAAACTGTTGAGTGTAGATTCATGTTTCATTGCACGGTCACCTTAAAATCTGTGCAGACTTGATGTGTTGTTCACTTTCTAGTGTATTTTCAACCACTTTATTTTTCTTTGGAAGCTTTCCTCCCTGTTTCTTTTCTCTTTGATTTTCTGTTCTGAGCCAGAAGCAGTCCTGAAGTAAATTAAATAGAGTAGATAGTAGAGATAATAGGGCTAATCTTGTTTGTGATCTGAAGGCAATCATCTAGACCTCCTGACCTCAACCGAGGGCATGCTTCTCAAAATTCTAGATTGCCTAATGAGGCATACTATTTTTAGTCTTGTTTTCAGTTTTTAAATCTTTTAAAAACTTGACTGGAAGCACAAAAATCTGGATGGGAAAAAGATTCAAAGGTTTTTTGCACATAGTGGCCCAGAATTTAGGAGCAGGCTGATTTCTGGCTTAGTCCAAATATGAAGCATACATTTTCTCAAGAAAACTTTCCCTTGGAAACAGAGTTCCTAAGCATCTAATGCTAAACCAAACTCATTTGCATTCTCATGACAATTCTTACTTGGAAGGCTGAAGGTAGCTGCACTGTTAAAACTATAAAGACTGATGTTACTTCTCTGTGGCTTGAGAATAGACAAATATACCAGCACTAGTGTCCCTGAGTAATTTCAGTTAAATCCTTTTCTTATATACCCTAAAATGTTAGAATAATTTTTAATGTGTAAATGACGTTATATTTTCCGTGTTCTTCAACATTCAGTTCCTTCAACAACTTTGCCATATATTTACAATTACTGCATTTTTGAGGATGATTTAAAAAATTAAAATATAAATGCTCATGCTGTATTCCTCACAGTGAAAAATGGGCCTGTTAAATTTAAAGCAACTTGAAGTGTTATTGTCTCAGTTAGCCAGTCACATCTTTGTGACAGTAGAGGTACTGCATTAAAAAATTCATAATTAGTTTTGCCCTAATTATAGGACAGCAATTGCTTTACTATCTATCACAGCAGTAGCTAGTACTACATAAGTAGTCCAGAAGGGTAAAGAGTATGGAATTTGCAATAACAAATGGTGAACTTTCTTTAAAAGCAATGATCTTCCATTGCTTTTATAAAGGTTATTTTAAAAGACTGGGAAACCATAGCATAATAGAAGAACAAGTGGAGCATTCTTTCTCTGTAACATTTGTGTGAATGAACTTATTTCTGTAAGTATAGGGAATTCATGTAGACTTCAGAGAAGACAAAATACGGTTTTAGAAATTATTTCTATTCCATTGCAGTAGGAGCTACAGGCTACCACTTACCTAAAATGGTTGACATACTGTAAACATAATAATCATGGGTCTCAGTAGTTTGTGAGAGTTCATTAATGATCCTGGGAGAAAAGCAACATTTTCATGTCTCTGGAACTGCCTGATTTGGAGTAGTGCGGCAGACAACTGTAATAATGCAGATACGGTTTGTCACAACTGCAAAAAACGAAGTCTCCTAAGATGTATATTCCGTATAAGGTCCTGAAGATTAAAAAGTGAAATATGTTTCTTATGTAGTTTAACAAGGGCAAGAGCCAGATTCTGCACCTGGTACGGGACAATCCTGGTTTTGTAGGCAAAATAATCAGGCAGATTGGAGAATGAGGTCCTGCGGAGCAGCCCTGCAGAAAGGGCCCTGGGGGTCCTGGTCACTGGCAAGTTGAACATGAGTCAGCAGTGCCAGGAGGGCCAAGGGTGTCCTGGGGGCATCAGGCACAGCATCACCAGCTGGGCAAGGGAGGGGATTGTCCCACTCTGCACTGCACTGGGGCAGTCTCACCTCAAATGCTGGGGGCAGTTTTGGGCACTGCAATACAAGAAGGACATTGAGCTATTAGAGAGTGTCCAAAGGAGGGTAACAAGGATGGTAAAGGCCCTTAGGGGAAGCTGTATGAGGAGCAGCTGAGGTCACTTGGTCTGTTCAGCCTGAAGAAGAGGAGACGGAAGGGAGACCTCATTGCAGTTACAACTTCCTCATGAGGGGGAGAGGAGGGGCAGGTACCCATCTCTTCGCTCACATGACCAGTGACAGGACTTCAGGAAATGTCATGAAGCTGAGAAGGAGGAGGTTTAGGTTGGATATCAGGAAAGAGGTTTTTCACCCGGAGACTGGTTGGGCACTGGAATAGGCTCCCCAGGAAAGTGGTCACAGCACCAACCTGTTTGACTTTAAGAGGTGTTTGTACAATGCTCTCAGGCACATGGTGTGATTCTTGGAGTGTCCTGCACAGGGCCAGGTGCTGGACTAGATCACCCTGATGGGTCCTTTCCAACTCAGCATATTCTATGATTCTGTGACAACAGGTTGTTTACAACAATTGCATTATGTTGAAGACTAAGAGATATATTTTCTGGATTGCTCAGAGCAAAACTACTGTAAGCAACTTCAAGTTTACCCTCCTGTCGGCTTGCATTGATCCAAGTATTATGGCAACCAAGAAGGAATTGAATGTTCTTGAGATACAACATTATACATAAAACATATGTCTATTTAATTATAGTCTTTGCAAGAAAACTGAATTAGTAAAAGTGATGTTAAGATCAGTGTATGCTTGCATAGACATAGAGCATTTTTCCCAGTAGGTCAAACAAAAGTGTCAATTTTTTTAATTAACCACAGCGATACATTTCCTTGTATGCAAGGCTTGGGTCAACCCATACCCTATTGCAAGCTCACAAGCTCTTCTTCAGATCACTAATGGCAGAAATTAAAGTTTTGTTGTATTGCCCTCTGTGTGCCTCAGTACTCACTCCTGATGTAAAGGTGGTGGTTTTCACTCTCATTGACAAGAATGCATTTGTTAAAAAGATGCAATATTTGGAAATTATAAGATCCCTCTCTCATATTTATCCTTTATTTTTCATATTGTTTGGAGGTTTAATGCTACCAGTACCTTAGTGGCATATTTATGAGTCTTTGTTTAATAATGAGATTATGATCCGAAGCCTTTGTTTTGCAGCTACTAAGGCAACTTAGTAGTTAAAGTCAGAAGAGATGGCTGATTCTATTCAGGGCAAGCAAAGCCAACTTTGTGTGTATAACAAGCTGTATCCCTGATTCTTTCATTCAAGGAGTATGGTTAGAGATTCTTAAAAATATTTTTAATTTTTATTTATGGAGATAGGGTTTTGGAGAAGTTATTCAGTAGCTGATTCAGATATACTTCATGGCATAGGGCGGTACCCATGAGTGATAGTTCAGAAATCATGCAAGCTGCGAGTGCCTTGCCTCTCTCCATATTATATAAACATAAATGCATTTTTCCCATTAAGAGATGTATAACTTGCCTTTGTTCTTTGTGTGAAACTCCTAAGAAATTAATAGGAATTAATGGGAATTAATTTCTGAACATTATTTTTTTTCTCTCTGTAGTTTTACTCTTAAATGCATAGTGATACAGACCAAACAACAGCATTTTTCAAACAAAAAAAATCTGTGTGTAATGCATTTTATTTCTTCCTAATAGTCTTGTTCCTTCTGAACATTTTAAATTCCTTTCTGTATGGATATCTGTGTAATTTGAGTCTCCTTTACTTTCTCCTCTTTTTAAAGAAATACACATTACTTCTCAGATCTTTGGGTCTCATTTTGAGTTTACCTCAGGTTATAGTATGGCCCATTGGTATATAACAGCTGCTTGAACCACAATGCGGAAGTCAATAGAATGATCTTTTACGAAATAGTGATTTGAAGTTCGACATTATGAAATGTCTTTATAGATGGAATTAATGGGTATGCTGAGGAAAACACATTTAAAACTTCCAATTTCTAGTTTAATTTTCCCTGTTTGCAAAATAAATTCCCGTACTTCAAATCCTTTTAGGGGCTTTTGAGAGTATAAGCAATTTCTGCATACAGCAGTTGAAGCTGCAAAGTTGGAGTGCGGTGGGTTGATCCTGGCTGGAGGCCAGGTACCCACCAAAGCTGCTCTCTGCAGCCAGACAGGGGAGAGAAATTATAACCGAAGGCTCATGGGTTGAGATAAGGAATGGGAGAGATCACTCACTGATTACCATCATGGGCAAAACAGACTTGGGGAAATTAGTTTAATATATTGCCAATAAAAATCAGAAGAAGATAAAGAGAAGTAAAACCAATCTCAAAAAACATCTTCCCCCTACCCCTCCCTCCTTTCCTCTACCTCCTCCCTGTGAGCAGCAAAGGGAGATGGGGAATAGAGGTTACAATCAGTTCATCACACACTGTTCCTGCCACTGCTCAGAGAGAGGAGTCATTCCCCTGCTCCAGTGTGGGATCTCTCCCAGGGGAGACAGTTCTCCACGAACTTCTTCAGCGTGAGTCCATCTCATGTTGAAGTCATGAACTGCACCAGTGTGGGTTCCTTGCCACAGGGTGCAATCTTTCAGGAACAGCCTGCCCCTGCTTTTATTTGAAATCAAGGTTATTCTTTATCATCACACTTCACAGTATCACAGAAACAAAACCAGGAAATTGGCTGTACTGAGCATGTGTATTGGAATACTGATTTATCCTCTCTGTTTCGTGCAGCTCACATTTAGTGTTTAATCTCTCTGAAAAGGAAGCAACATGGGTATTTTCTGTCCTTCCTTCCTTCCTTCCTTCCTTCCTTCCTTCCTTCCTTCCTTCCTTCCTTCCTTCCTTTTACTGATGTAAACAAAATCTCCTTTGTGTTATTTGGGTTCCCTATCACAATCAAAAAATATAATTTCTCCTTCTGTTTCTGCTTCAGGGGAAATATTCCACTTTAATTTTGGGGTTTTTTCTGTTTTTCTCATCTCTTTCACTTCTTCCTGTTATCATAGTCTTCATACTTAGTTCTCTCTCAACATAATTTTTGTCTTCTGCGTATGCGAATTCCACAAATGTTCTTTTTCTTAACTCTGGCAAGGAAGAACAAGAAAGTCAGTCTTTGCTTCCTCAGATGGGTGATCAAGGATTATTCAAGGCTTCTTTTATCCCCAGTATGGATGTCAGAGTCTGTGTGTTGCTGTATAACACCAGATATGGGGGTTTTTTTTAAATAATTGTTGTAGTTTTCATGAAATATGTGCCAAATAGTAAATTGTTGTGCAGTTTACCAAAAACGGGTCCCATCAATATCATAGCCAAATCCTCACCTGATGTTAATGAGTACTGCTTCCCCGAAGTCACAATCACGGACAAGATGCTTTCAGTCTGGGCAGTCTCTTTTACTTACACAGCTGGAGTGACCCTTGTCTTCTGCTATCCTTTCTGTCTCTCCAGCCCAGGGATCCCAGGGGACCACATGCCATACAAGTGCTGCGAAGTGTGCGATTTGTGGGTTTCCTTTAAACATTTCAGCCATAGCTCAGGACAACAGGAGTCCTTCTCTGTGAAAAATCATGACAGCTGCACGGTTTTCATGTTGAAAGGCTAGACACTGAAAATGTCCATAGCTAAACACTCCCTTTTAGCTATATGCTGAAAGGATGCAACAGTGTTAGACTTCCCATCAAAGGCAGAAAGTGTAGCCGTGGTCTATGAAAGATAGAGTAAACTTTAGCACAATTCTGGAAAAAAAAAGATGCTACAATTAACAGCACCATTTGGCTGAAAAGTCAATAACAGTCTTACTGGTCCAAGAAATTGATGAGAAATGTATTTAGAAAGAGTTATATACAAAGTGGCTTCCTGTACGTGTAGAAGTGTAAGACTCGTTGATTCCTTAAATTTCTCTGAGGGAGCAAGATAAAAGAGTTCTACTTTTGCTTTCTACATAAAACTTGAAAAGCTATTCTTCTGTTGGTAAACCAAATCTAATCCTAATAGTATGAGTGTTGTCATTTTTATTATTATTATTACTATTACCGTTATTGCTGTTGTTTTTATTAAAGACCATAAAATTACTTCATATATATGATGGAATAACACAACGAATCATATTATAGCTCTAACTGCAGGAGTAGATCCAATGACTATAAAGCTGGAAATTTTTAAGAAGGCTGTTAACTGAATTTGTTAGTACAAAAAAGGTGCTTAGGACCATAAACATCCTTTTGTTTCTTCTCACAAAACTGCCCAACTCTCTCCATTATAATCTCTTAATTTTACAGGTTATTTGTTAAAGAGAGCTGCTCCCAGAAATGCTTATATAAATGTCTACTATTTACAGAATATTAAATTTCCCTTTACAGATCTACTTTCAAATACTGCTAGAGGTAGTTAAAAAAATTTCTTATTTATTGATTCCTAAGATGTTTTTTTTGCTGAGCTGCACAGTGAATTCAAGTCAGCTAACAAACTTAGTTACATTTAAATATCTCTAGTTACCTCTAGTTGGTCAGAAGTCAGACTTGGAGATCTTGGAGGCCTTTTTTTGATTGTGTGTGCTGCCCATGGCGGGGGGGTTGACCTAGATGACCTTTAGCGGTCCCTTACAACCCAAACTAGTCCATGGTTCTATTTTGTGGTTCTATATACACCAGTACTTGAATGGCTCTGTGGGTGGATGGGTATGTGTGTGGGGGGTGGGTGTGGGTGTGGGTGGGTGTGTATTTGCATGCATGCTTCTAATTTTTTTCATCAGAGACAGAGGCTATGCAGATTGGTGCATAATTTCAGAAGAAAGGGAAAATCTGCTCTACTTTAAATAGATGACTGTGCTGTATTTCCTGTATCATGACTTCAGGATGCAGAGTTTCTCCTTCTCCCTTGCATGTACAAAGTGTTGCTGCACACATCCTCTCCCATTTCCAGCTTAGCCCAAAATACAGAGCTAATCAGGATAACAGTGTTTGGAGTTTGGTGCATGGATATTGTACTCTTTGGCACAATAAACCTGCATGAGACAGGTAACAATAAGATTAGGTGTCACCTCAACAGGCTCTTGGAGGCTTACCAACCTGCCTTGGGCCCTGACTGTCCATGTGGGATACACTTGGGGCATAGCTGCAGGAATTTGCAGCTGGGCCTGTGGGTGCTCCTAGTCATTCCTTAGCTTGGGATCTGATTTCTTTGCATGCCTTCCTTTCAAGTCATCTCAGGTTCTGAGGAATGGGAACACCAGGAGTTCATCCCGCCCCATGTGAACCCCTGGAAGAAAATGACCTGCGTTTTTCCACCCTGCAACAATAATTGGTCTAATATTAGAGACTGTTCTCATCCTCCCTTAGCACTGGTAACGATGAGGATCGTGTGCTGACCTTGGCAAGTGGTCCAGTTACTGTGAAGACCCAGGACAGGTGTTTTGCAGGTGTTTTAAATAGTTTCCTCCGTCATCTTGAATGTCTTCTCCTAGGGCCTGCATGCACTCCTTTTACACACTGAGCAGCAGGCTGGAATACCACATAGACTAACTAAGCTGTTTCAGCAGTAGCTTGGGGACATGTAGCCTCTCTCAAGTATTTGAACTGTAAGGGATGTCTGTTCCTTGATAACACAGATTATGTGACCTCCCAAAGCACCAGAAAGTCTTTGCTGGCACTGTTATAACAAAGCTCTGCAGCTGGATCCCCATTGATCCAGCTGACAGAGGACCGACTCCTGCCGACAAAAGAAGCCTGTACGCCCAACAGAAGAGAGCTCTGAGTAGCAATTTCAAGCATGTCATGAAGTCACCAGAGCTTACAAAGAATCACAGTCAAATGTAATGTGTCACAAGTGCCAATTAAATGCTTTTACAATTAGTGTTTCATGGTCTAGGAGAAAATAATAGGTCCAGCAGGTAGAATTTACTCTTGATTTCTCAAGCACATTACTACAAGGACACTGAGAGAGAGCTGCCTTGATGAATTTTAGATGAAGTCTTAGAATGACGTTTGCAATCACTTTCTGGTGTAGTATTTTAATGTTCTTCAAAAACTGACAAATCTTTCCCCTGGAACTGCTAAGATATCCAGACAATAGATGTGATTTTTCTAGGGAAAAGCAAGCATTTCAGCAATGACCTGCTAAAGAGCGCTAGCTAAAAAAAAGTTAGGGTGTTTTTCTCCTGCTTCAGTAAATATACAAGCATGCAAGCATAAAGGAGAAACTATTTTTTACTCTAGCTCAGTGTGGATATGTGAGCCTAAATGCAGCCAAAACCAAAGAAAAGTGTGAATGAAATGGGTAAGTGAATATGAATAATCACAAAAGCTTCTTTTCTTCCTCTTGTTATCTGTTTATAAACTCTTGGAAGTTAATTCTGTTTGAATGTTACACAGCTGCAGCCTCTGGATTTCTGTATCACCAGAGAATGAACTAGAGAGAGCTTTGTTCACACATTTGTGGGCTCTCCTATAGTGGCGTACACAACAAATTGGTTGGTTATAAATGATTGAACCTGAAAAATTCACTCTTTTTTTTTTTTTTTTTTTATGTTGGAAGATTCCTCCTAATTAAATTTGCATGTAAGGAGTTACTTTTTCCCCACATCCAAGATTTTAGTGCATCTGTAATCCCCATTTAGAAGTGGCAGCTTTAAAATTAGTCCAATTGCTACTTTTTAAATCAAGAGTAGTTCCAGAATGGGTTAACATTTGTTTTTTTCCCTGAGAGAAAATTAAGAAATAGAAATTTCTCTTCAGTTCCTTCTTCTGCTGGGTGTTTGCTGTTTGCTTCTAGAGCTTTGGCTGAACCATTGATTCTCAATGTATTGTGTCTGCTGTGCTGGTTGAGTGAGGCTACACAAGGGTCTTTGT
Organism: Aleadryas rufinucha; assembly: GCA_013397815.1. Classification (NCBI taxonomy): domain Eukaryota; kingdom Metazoa; phylum Chordata; class Aves; order Passeriformes; genus Aleadryas; species Aleadryas rufinucha. The sequence goes on along the minus strand of VZTH01014287.1, from coordinate 21,797 downwards.
TCAAATATATTAATAGCAGAGAGTTCTGGCTAGCTGAGAATGATGGCACAGATACCAAGCAGAATCTGCAGATTGGTTGCAGTGGATAAGTGGTAGATAAGGCAACCAGCAATAACAAATCAACAAGCTGGCTGGCCATGTTTCATGTGTTGGAAGGTGTATTGTTAAATATTGTTAAATACAGCCACTTCAGAGGCTGTATTTAACAATTTGGGTACTCATCAGTAACTGAAGTTTGTTTCACACTGCCTGAACGGTTGAAAGATATATTTGACTCGAATGCCAAGCAAGTATGCTGATTGCACATGGCACTGGGCCTGCTTTTACCAGCACAGTTACAAATTGCTTTGCCGCTGTGAAAATCGTCTTACAGTCTTCAGTTATAGTTGGATTGTGGTGTACCTCCACCTGAATTCCTGGGGACCTAGGGGAGTCCTGCCTAGTGCCTGGTGCTAGTCAAGATTGCCTGTCATGGGATAATGTCATGAGGCTGTGCCAGAAAAGTGCTGGGGCTGCAAAATGTCATCTCAGTGTCGGTGCTCTGAAGGGCAGATACCTCTTCAGCAGGGGCTGCAAGTCTCCATGTCACATACACCAGCCGAGATCCAGTTTGCTGTACAGGCACAAGCCTGTTCTCTCCCCAGTAACTTGAAGAGTAGAGCAGCTCTTCCTGCTGATTCTATAAAATTTTGAACCCAGTTGAAATGATGGCTCTGATTCAAAACTTTCTTCATCTGAGCAGTGACAATCCACAAAAGTCCCACATTGAGCCCCACATTATCTATGTGAAGGGCAACTTTGTTTTTTTCAGATTCTCAGAACTTCTTGTGTTTGAACTGCAGACATGCCCTTTGAAAAACAGAGAGATTTATTTATAATTGGCTAGATTTGCAAGCTTGCTTTATTACCTTATTTCCTGCCCAGGATTTCTTAGTACTGAACAGAAATTATTATGAAAACTTCTTACTTCAGGGCATTTCCAGACTAGCAGGGCTGGAGCAGAACCTGTCACTGCTGGTCCAGTTCTATTTCTGGAAAAATCTGCTAAACTGAGTCAGAGTTCAAGTCCACAAGGGGAGCACATGCACTTATAACCCTCATGCACGCACTTAATGAGTTAGTTCCAACTCCTGTTGTGGGACTTTCAGCCTGATGCCTTTAAACTACACACAAGCAGTTGATCTGCTAACTTGATAACCATCTTTTTTCTTGCAGCGTCCTGTAAAAATTGTTTTGCAATGTGTCTCCAAGTCAGAAATATCCCTATTTTTCTGTTTTGTCATCCCACAGGCTGTCAAGGAGCAGGGGGCGGGGGGGAGCGGAGAGGAAAGCGGCGAAAGTCAAACTCAGCATGAAGTCTGGGACTTCAGCCTAAATGTAATATGGAATCTTTACCTCTGAGTAGAACTGTGGTACCTTATGCCAGAAAACAATACAGGCTTGGCCAACTAGGGATTAGCTGTTATTATTCTGGCTTTTTGTTGCTAGACTTTCTATGCTAAATCCATAAGGAGAATAAAAAATCTGCTCACTTTAGAGGTGGTGAAGAAGATCTGGGCAGGTAGTTGGTACTCACCTGTGATTTCCTCATTCTGGTACTACATGGCTGACATCTTCCATATACTGAGACACCTCCAGAGCTCTGCAAAATCTGCCTTTACTGCCTTAAGGGCATTTAAGCACAATAGTAGTGAGCTTCATAGAAGAACCTTTAGAAACACACAAGAGCTTCATCCAAAACTTACCAAACTTATATGTTCTTGATTTTAATGGAGTTTGGATTAGATTTTCAAGGAACTTAAGGGAGCTGTTTCTTGCATTTTGTGTGGTAAGAATCTGCAGTGCAAGCCTCTGACTGGCCACACTGGTAGTNGACAAGTAACTAATTATAACAAACAAGAGGAGGAACTTATTTGAATAAACCAATGGGGAACACAACAGAACAGAACTTTCTAGACATTAAGTGAATAGTCAATGAACTTATTATTAAACATAAGTTAACTTAACCAATGAGTAACTTAGGAACCAAGAGGGTTCTGGAAACAGGGAGGAGATGAGCCTTGGAGTGACACCCAGTGGGTGGAAAGGGAAAACCCTTGTCTCCTCCTCGGATCCGCCCTCAGAGGCGGATCCCAAGGCTAGGAAATCCACCCACTAGATGTCCTCCTTGATGTACAGCCCAGAATGGGCTGACACACCGCAGCATGACTGCACTTCAGGAACTTGAAACTCGAAAAGATTTCAGTGTGGAAAGTCTGTGCTTCATTACCTTGCTTTAAGGGAAGGAAACTTAACATGTAATAGAAATGAGTATGAAAACTGCTTACTTCAGAACATTTCCAGGCACAATTTGTTGTAGTAATCCATTTTCATTCCTGGTGGGGGCTTCCTTCCCAGACCTTTATAGATTGAGAAAGACTTCATCTCCCTAAACCCCCCAGGATATATTAAGATCAGAACTAGAATGCACTGGAAAGGGAAGTTTCTATCCCACAGAAATTTCATATTTCAACATTGGATCCAGCTTCAAACCAAGACAAGGAGTTGATATTTCAAAGCTTTTCAGAAAGTGAAATATTCCCTAGGCCTCTGAGTTAAAAATGTCAGTATTTTGTCTCAAACTGTGTCCCCCAAACCGTTACCCTGAGCTGTATATTGGAGGTACAATATCATTACTGTTTCCTTTGCTTACCATGCTGATGAAGCAGTGCCTTCCATGGTGCTTATTTTCATGACGAGGTCCTCAACCACCTCTCATCAGATGAGTATGCCCATAGGTCAGTGAATTGGCAGACTTTTCTAGTTCTGCAGACCAAGTGAGTCTACTTTTCTTTTTTCTTGATAGCTGGCCTCTCCTAGTGTCTTGGATCTTTGACATCTCTGATAACAGCCATTTTAAAACCTTCCCTCTGTGTTTTGATTATGCTGTGTGTGGATGCTGAAAAAAACAATTCTGCCTTCCTGTTCCTTGTTAACCCTCAGCAGATTTCTAGGGGAATGGTGACATATTTTCACCCATTCCGTAGTCTTTTTCAGTGAGTTCTCTGCAGCCTTGATGGACAGTGAAAATAATGTTATGGAAATGACACGTTCTCAACTCAGCCAAACTTCTGTTTGTTCTACTCAGAGACAAAAGATATTCTTCTCATGAATTGTGTATTTTAATATTTCCTTGTCTGATCTTTTGCTTTCATAGCAATCCAGCCTGTAAAATGTTTTCATGTAAGAGCTACTTAAAACTAATATAAGAGATCGGGAGTAGTGTTTTTCATTTTGAGGCAGCAGTGACTCCATTGCAAACACTAGCAACCTTTCTAGTGCACGTAATTACCTTCAAAAGATGGAAGAATTTCCCTAGGTAGTAAAAAAAGAAAAGAAAAAAAAGTGAACTTGGGAATGTTTTTAATTTCAGGCATTAGTTAATCACTTGTCAGGTTTTTTTAATGAAAATTTCATACATATTTCCAGAGCTCTGCATATTTATTAAAACAGATAATCTAACATAGTAAAGAAAAGATCTCTGCAGAGACCTTGGGGAGAAATAGGAAATTCATTTAATTTCATCAAAATTTTTAATTGCATAAAATTATCTGAGACACTGCCAAATACAGTAAGATTAATACACATTTCGTACATACCACAGAAGTGTTAGTATTCACAAAGGTCTCCATATTTCCACTTTGCTCATACTTCCATTTGAAACACGGAATTTCAACAGAAGAAATATTTTTATGCTGTACACTGGTAATGGCTGTACAACTGAAAAAAAGAAACCACAGTATAACTTCCTTTCACACGTGAGATTTTCCTGGTGGTTTCCTCCACAAGGTGTGACCTAGCTCCAAATTGCTGAGTTTATAAATTAATTTTAATCAGGGTATAGCCCTTGGCAACATGTGAGCTGATGATTCATGAAGTTAAAAATGCTTTAAAGCAGTAAATGCTGGTTTTTGAAATTGGTTACCTCATACCTGGATATAAGATCCAGCCTGTTTCGTATCCAAACAGTGCACATATTTGTTTCAAAATAAGCAAAGGCATAAAGATTTGTGTTCCACTCTAAACTGAACTATTGAGTATAAAATATGAGCAGATACGAAAGGGAATTCTGACTTTTCTTTCGTTGGGCTCCCCAGCAGGACCCTTCTCACTGTGAGTGCTAGTGATCTCTAATGCACTAGAAGGAAAATTTGATTTGTAGGCATTGTCGTACAGTTTTCAGATCATGCAAGTGATTCTTTTTACCATCTGGTCTACATGGTGGTATTCATGGAAGTTAAAGCATACAAGTCTGTGTATATTGAAGGTAGTTCAGCTCCTGTAGGGATATTCTTATTCAAAAAAAAAAATAGACATAAATCTTACATAGTACCATGGACACAGTTTGTCTAGCTGTACTTGGAAGTTTTGTATGGAGTAGTCGTAATCAAGATACTCTTACCTTTGCTTCAGCTTTCTAACCATTATTTTTCATGGTGTTTCTACTGTGTTAAAATGTCTCTTGCAGTCTTGATATGACTAGGTTTTCAAGTAAATGCATCATTTCTGTACGACCTTTACTCCTTTAGGCCTCATTAATTCTCTTGGAGGCATCATAATATAATGTGACCTGGAAGAAACAGGTAAAATCAAAGAAATTTTATGATAGCTTTCATCAAGCCTGAATCTATAAAGATTTAAATTCAATTAATTATATTGTCAATATGACAAATAATCAAGGAAACAGCTACTGTGCAGCTAGTAAAATAATGGTGCTATAAATAGGAATTGAATTGCTAAAAGTAAATACTGGATATTAAAGCCTGCATTTTCATAGGCAAATGAAGAGAAAGTATCAAATCCAGAAGTATATCTCACCCTAGCAGAGATGTGTAATCCTGTACACTGAAATTTGCACAAATAAGAAATATAAGCCTGAATGTTTAAGTAGGTAAGTTACACATACAGCTTTTATGAGTCTTGATGGTAAGTGCCCTACTTGCTCTCATCATTTTTTAGGACCTAGTTCTCTGATTTAACTAAAACTCAGAAATGCAGAGAAATTTAAAGCTGAAACAAGCACTTTATTTAAAAGTCCCTGTGTTTATATATACCCGCTCTGTTTGGCTAAGAACCTTAGCACAAACTCATTAGAAGTTATAGACAAATATTTGTTTGTTGCTTACTCTGCATGCCAGAATGCTAGAAGGCTTTCATTTTCTAATACTTACAAAGGTAAGTATAACACTATAAGGACTTCCTTAATTTCTTGGATTTCAATTATTTGTATGCAAAATTCATAACTTGGATGCAGAACTTAAAGTCCAAACAAAAGGCCTACCTTGACACTGTGTTGAACAAATTTATAGTCCATTAATTAACTCTAAATGTACTTAATTATAAATTTCTGTTTGATCCTCCTGGGAATTTTAGGGGTTTTGCAAACTGAGAAACCTAGTTTATGTATTCAACTCTTAAAAATTTTGAACCAAACAGTTTGCATATAGGAATAAAGTCAGTTTCAGAGTAGGTAGTTGCATTCATGCAATGACTCTCAATTCTTTTGTTGCAATCATTCCATCCTTCTTTATCGGATCTTTTACAATGTCTGAACACAGGCACTGACAGTGTGGAATAGGATTATTGTCAAACATAATTAAAACCACATGGCTTCCCCAGCTGCATAGCAGGTAAAATTTCACTGAGCCATGTTACTATTGATCCATGCTTCTCTTTACTTTTATCTGTCTGTCTGCTTTGTATCTGTCTTCTTATCTGTGTCAGGCATTTTTCTTTGTGAAACTCTAAGAAATGAAATTTCTGAAAGGACTCTGACCAAGAAATGTTCACAATGCCATAAAATAGCAACTTCCTCTTTTCTTTCTCTGGACTGCAAAAGCCATTGAGTACTAACCTGTTCACTATCTCTCTTCTGACTTCAGTGCACACTCCCAGACAGATATGCTCAGCCTCTTTCATTCCTAAGGTACTTTATGGCCCTCTAGAGAAGCTAAGAGAGAAATTTAGAGTAATTAGTTGCAGAGATGGGTTGAGTAGTCACTTGGTAAGTGCTCACGTTGAACTGCACATCTTTCTTTCTTGCCAGATTGTTGGCTGTGACCACCAGCTGGGAAGTGCTGCCAAGGAAGATAACTGTGGGGTCTGCAATGGAGATGGGTCCACGTGCCGGCTGGTTCGAGGCCAGTATAAGTCCCAGCTCTCAGCAAGTAAATGTAAGCTGTTCCTTCTGGTAAAGTGCCACCTTCCCCTTTTAGTGAAGTACTTATTTCTTGCAAGCTAGATTTCACCTCACTCTTTCTCAGGTACTTGAATAATCATGATCGGTCTAGTTGTCCCCACAGGTACTTGCCTCTTAGATTAAAGCAGTCTTGTTCAGACTGTTGGTCAGGTTGTGGGGGTGGACAGAGGCTTGTGGAAAGGTGTCATCAGCATATTCCCCATCTCAGCTGGCTAGTTGCTTGTGAAGAGTGGGTAAGTGAGTAGAGGTGGCTCTTCCAACCTCTCTGGCTGTATTTAGCTGACTGCACATAGGACTTAGTGCACACTGCTGTGAACAGAATGGTTTATGCTGCTCTACAGCAGAGGGGAACCCTGAGGGGGCTACTGGAGCCAGCCTGGCAGAGTGCTCTCTCCAAGGCCTGTGTTACCGTCACATATGCCTGGATTCTCAGCATGGTCACTCAATTCTGCGGCGGACTGAGGAACCCAAGTTGTCAGAAAGTGCCTACACAGGCATGAGAGATGCTTACAGAAAAACACAGCCTTTCCTGCATGCTGACCCAGCTTCAACTCAGAGTGGTAAAGTAGTATTAGTGTGCCCCAGTGAGAGGGCTGGTTTATCCTGAACCTCAGACAGGTTTTTCAGCCTGTTTACAGCACCACAGATGGAGCTATAAAACTTTTGGGGTGAGAGATACGGTGTGTTTGGTCAGTTTGAAGGAAGGATTAAAAGGTAGGTGTATTTTCATGCCTATGTAGAAACACCTAAGGAATCACATGAGCTAGCCTGCATACCTGCCCCCAGCCTTAGAGTTTAATCAGACCAGCTCTACCATTCTGGAGCAACTTTCCCTGTGCTGAATAGCACATGACTTTAAAGATTCAAACAGCAGTGTAATATCTGCTGAAGACAATGTGTGTATACTTGTGGATTCTATAACAGGGAGAGCTGCTTTTTACAGAAGCTTCTCTCTGTCAAAGAGTAACTGCATTGGTATGGAGCACAGCACACAGAGCAGCTGATAGCACAGTTCAGCTGTAGCTCGATGTTTGCTGACTGAGAGGGAGAGTAGGAGAAAGAAAAAGAGAAGGAAGGAAGGAAGGAAGGAAGGGCAACTATTTTGTATGAAGGAAGGAAAGGAATAATCCTCATAAGAGTTCCATTGCTGAAGCAGAATTGTACATTAGAGGGCAAAGGAAGTAATTCACAAAGATTTAGGAATGGAATTTCACCTCATTGTTAAGTTTTCTGCAATGTGCAGGAGGAGGTTTAGAAAATCTCCAGGCTACTTAAGACATAATAGTGTTTGTGAACTTTTTTGGCAAATGTCTTTTCCTGTAGGAGCAATTAATTGGTTTAGTGTTGCTTTGTGGTAGAAAGGTGCTCATCTCTTCTCTACTGAGGATAGAGGCACTAATATATTATGCACAGTACTAAAATGTTAGTAAAATACAGTACCTACTCCCAATGGTTTCTTATTAAATGTAAAGAATGTTGCATGGGTAATAGAGCAGATAGCACAGAGCACAATCTTAGACTGAGACAAATGTGAAAAAAATGTTAGCGAATGGATTTTTCAGACACATTTCCCTGTATATAATTGTTATGCAGAGCTGAGAAAAATAGCAGATTTTGTGTGCACTCTGTATAAACCATGTGGTATTATTCCCTTCCCTGATGTAAACATACATGTTTTTATGCAGCACTATGAATTTTGAATCTATGAAAAGTAAGTCTTTTTTTAAATTGGGTTTTTTAAAATGGTAAACACACAGTTAGGGATCCTCTTCACATATGTGAATTAGTATGAATTCTTTTTGAGGTTTGCTTCAGAATGATTTGTGTAAATGTTGTGAAAATTTGACATTTTAAATGTTGGAAAGCTTTTAAAAATCTATTGTGTGAATTTTCTGCATTTGTCTTCCCCAACAGTGTTGGCATTTTGTCTGTGTCAGCATCTTGCTTATTCGTCACTATAAATGTAAATACACAAGTATATCTGGGATCAGGGCCTGATTCCTTTTTTTAATTCAGTCATTTAAATGACTGGATTCACTAGTTGATAGCTAATTTTCAAGTCATCTTTATAAAATAATCTGGTTTTCCAGAATTATGTCTGTTTTATCTGTGGTCTGAACAAGGGATGAAAAGCCAATATGAGCCAGTCTGCCATGCAACATTAGAAAAATCAGAGAGGGAATGTGTATCAGTGACTAGATGTCAGCAGATGTGTTCTTTGGCCTCACTTGGGATTTTTGTTTCTCTAACAAAGAACACTATTCAATCTTGAGGACTGTTCTACGGGAATTGGACAGTTGACCTTTAATCCACCACTGTCCCAATAGTTTCTGAAGCTGTTTATATCTCAGAACCACTCAAAACACAGTTTTGAGCTCGTCATACTAAATTAATTTTGACTTGGTGCTCACATCTAGTTCCCTTCTCCGTGCGGTTTACATCATGCAAAAGCACAAGAGAAAGAAATTCATAGAGATTTTAGACACTTAGCATTTCCTGCAGAAACAGCTTCTTCACTATTTATAGGGGTAGTATATATGTTCCAGTGGCCTCAGAAACAGAAACGTAGGTAGGGCAGGAGGTTGTGTGATGTTGAATTCTCACCCACTTTTTTATGTAAGACTAATAATAAAAAAGCTACAAAAACCTTCATTCATTCCAGAAATTAATTTTTCTTCTTAGGTGGCTTGGGTGGTTCTTTTGAAGTCTGCAGAAAATTCATCCTTTTCTTTATATTTAATATCTTCTTTAGGGAAGAGTGTACTATGAAGATAAGCTTCATTTAAGCAGGCTTCTTTGTGTTCACTAAGAAGATAGAGAGTTGGTCCCATAAGCTGTGAGTGCATTCAGCTGATCACCTAGCACAAAGATGGTATTTCCCTAAAGAAGGATTGACATCTACTAGTGAAGTAAATTAGTTGTAAGAGAATAGTAGAAATTACAATGCTGTCTAGATATTCACCTAATTACTCTTGCCATGGCTGTGAAAAATAGATATGGTTCCAGATTTCCACTGAATATCAGTAGTAATTGGGAGATAGAAAGAACTCCATTTTTCATTATGAGAACTGACAGACCATTCGGGTTAAAACACAAATTAAAAATCCAAAACCAGAAGAAACTGATATCTCTTGTGAATCTGATGTATATACATGACATTTAACTTTTGCCTAAAGCCTTGCACTTTCTTTACAGCCCTGAGACACTGTCCTCTCAATTATCTGTGACTCTCCCTTGCTTCCCTATCCATGGTCTCTGGAGAAAACCAACCACCTGTTAAAGCATTTTTGTCTTTTCCTCACAGGGTTCCACACAGCTGCTCAACAATCTGTCTCTCTGCTTATTGTTGGAGAGAGCTATGACTAAATGTTAGCCTGCTTACTTTCACATATCTTCACAGGAAATGCCTCCTCCTTATCACTGTTAACCTCAGGAAATTATCCTTCAGTCCCCACTGCTTCTGTTTTGTGAAAGCAGGAAGCACGGCGATAAGCATAAATCCCAGTGAGGTTTGCATTTCTCATAAAACGTGCTAGGATTTCAAATGGAGAGCAACTACAAGATCAGGTGAAATATAGTCCTAGCAGTACCCTGGGGCAGGACATGCATGCTGAGAATAAAAGCTCACATGCTCTTTAAACTGTCCAGTTTTTCTGTGACATGAGTTGTCAACTCTGCAGCACAGAGCCTGTAACTGAGAGTCAGATATAATGGCATGGGACACTCTTTAAGTAAGACTTGTAAAAAGGTCATTAATACTGGGGTTTTTTTAAATTGAAGTTACTGTTTTTCCAAACTCATTCCAAAAAATGTTATATATATACAGCAAAATGATACGTCATACTCAAGTATTTTGTTCCCCAAAATGGATAAAATATGTTTATCCTACGGGGTATCTTGAATCTGAATGCCAGAATGGTACCAATAAAGCAGTATTAGAATATCAGTATTTAATTAATTTTTTAGAAATTGAATATATGTCTTTCCAATAGAAAATTTGAATTCTGTATAGATATGAAAGATTCCTAGCTTTACTAATCACTGTGATATCAGAGATGTGTATCAGCAAAATGTGTATTGAGTTTAACCCCAGTGTTACAAAAGACTTCGGAGACACTGAAATTTCTGGATAATTTGAGAAAACGTATCGAATTAGAACTTGAAAATGGGACATGGTTCAGAAGAGCCTGAAAATTTGAACGGTCTTTATGTCCACACAGCTTTTGTGGCACTCAGAGAGACTTCTTACATTTCCGCCTCATTTCCGGGATATTAAGAGGCCACAAAAGTATGAGTATTTCATCCCATAAAGCTCTGAAATATAATAGTGTCAATAATTCCTATGATGCATTACAGAATTTAAAATTTACGAGGGTTGCAGTTTTGAGATATTATAGATTTGGATGAATGAATGTATTGGATGAATGAATGTATTGCTTAAAATTCCTGGTTTTGGTAGTGTTTCCTCTCTCTGTCGACTCTTCACCTTTTCATATAAAATGACAACCTTAATAAATATATTGCTAGTAAGTGAGAATCCTGATTTAGCTGAGTTCCAACAGTTTTCCCAGTTTGGTCTGGTCGGAAATGTAAGACCCCAACTCATGTTTGAATGAAAGATAAAATGCTTTTATTGTCTGAGTTAGCCTTACCTGACAAAGCAAAACATTGCTTTGAGAGCAGAGCTGTAGCTCCTGCTAGAAGGCATTTCATGACATAGATGTGAACAGTTCTAATGAATAAAATAGCGAAAGAGATTTTGTTGCTCTCACATCTACCACCTTCTCACTCCCCCCAAAAATCCTGTTAGACATGCATACTTTTTCTTTCCCGCCTTCCAGTTATATGGGAAGGAGGCAGAAAGGACAGGGAAAGGTGAATGAAATGTGTTGGTTAGTCCAGGTCAGCATTCTCTGGGCATGCCACTTCATGACCCATTTTATATCATCTTTCCATGCCTTTCTGTCTCCCGTCAGAACATTCCTGAGGTTGCTGCCTCTTTAGAAATGCTGACCTAACTAACATTCACAGCTGTATGTGACCTACATGTTAGTTCACACCTCGGTTTAGATCCAGTTGGCAAGCCCGCAAGGGCTTCATAGGTGCAAGATCCTGCTTTAATAGGTGTTTACATGAGAGGGCTTCAGTTTTTTCCAGAGGCTTTCTGGTAGCAGTGTAGAAAGGGAAACAGAATTATAGCACTTGTGGTCTTTAAAATAAAAGGTATGAAAGGGATGACTTACCTGAGGGGGCAGTAGAAGACCATCACATAACATGGGCAGGATCATGAAGAAGCTATGGGGTTTAAGTGGGAAAAAACCAATGGAAAAATGAGAAAGCTATTCTGGTTAAACACCAGAATAAGATTATGCTTCTCTACTTTGCCACAAACACCAATTCAAAATACTTGAGAGTTTTAAGTGGAATTGTGATGAAATAGAAAATTATTAATTATTCAAGAAAACCATAACTAGTTGTGAAGGAGTTGGGGATAAATAAAATCAACAGGTTTGGATTCTTCTAAGCAGAAGGTTCTTATGCCATTTAACAAGGTTTTTTTCAGATTTTTAATCATAATTCTCAGAGTTTTTTAACTTGGTCCTAAAGTTTTTCTTTTGACTGCCCTGTAAACATGTATTTCACTGCTTATTTGAAAACAGATGGGAGTTCCTTTGCTTATTTACTCCATGCATTTTTGCCTTCCCACAGTGGATGATACAGTGGTTGCTATTCCCTATGGAAGCAGACAAGTTCGCCTCGTGCTGAAAGGACCCGATCATTTATGTAAGTAGAAGTTGGTGTACACTTGTTTAAGAGAGCCTTGGTAACCTGCAGTGGTCTGTTTACACTGTGGTGTCTGGTTTCCCTCTGTCAGATCACTGATTTCAACACATGGATGAGTCCTACTCTCAAAAGTTTTCCTCAGACCCAGTTACTTCAGTGGTACACACTCTTTTCAAAGCAGACCTTGGCCAACAGTGGAGAATTCTTTGCCCTTCCATAATTTTTCAGTAATTTCTGTTTGTTTGTCGTTTGGCTGGCTCACTTGGTGTCAAGTTTTTTTGTTTAAAATTAATAAAATATATACCACTGAGTGAAGAAATATTGAGGACAGTGAAGTATAAGCTTCCCTACAGCTCAGCTCAGCCATCAAGCTGCTCGTGACTTTAACACATTTCTGTTACGATAATCTTTCTCTCTCTGTTAGATACACACACACGCACACACAAAAAATCACACTCTAAAGATCTGAAACAGCATACACAAATGAAATAATGTTCCTTAGCAGTGATACTGCTTCAAGGAGTTAAGACCACTGAGTTCTGCTAGCCCATCACTTGGTGGCTATAACACTTTCCTGCTTCATCTGTGAACCCCAGCAGCTGTATATCCCTCTTCTCTGGGAGGACTCTCAGGATCTGAGAATACTCTGCTGGAGCAGAAGGCAAGTGTATTTATTTAATGAATAGAAGCTCCTGGCATCCCTCGCTCTCATCTTCCACTGCAGTAGCTGCTCACAAGCTGCTTCCTTTCTCATCAGCAGCAAATGAATATTAGAGTGTGAGTAAATACAGTTTTGTGTCAAAAATACCAAACTGTACTTCATGACCTCTGAGTAGCACAAATTATTGTAAGATAAGTCAGGCTACCCTTCTCCTTTTCCAAAAGTCTTTAGGAATTTTCTGCAGAACAGACCAGTTATATCTTCTATGTTTGTCAGTGTAGGTACGAACATGGGTGTCATCAAAGATGTGAAACACCAAATCATTTCACTGTCTTCATATTTTCTTTCATCTAAAGATTTTATACAGGGTATCAAAATAAGGGATGGCTTACCAGTCCTGTACTGTAGCTCCCTACTTGTGTTGAGAAAGCAGTAGGTTCTTTAGATTTAAAGCTGTGGATAAAGACCAGCAAAATTATAGGTTATAAACCAAGAAAAAATATATTATGTTTTCATTAAAAGTTCAAATGCTGCCTGTACCTCAGTTTTAAGGACTGCCCTTTGGGTATTCCTGAGCTGCTCCAGTGTGGCTGATATTGCTTTCCCAATACATGACGTGCACTCTTTCTCTCCTGTCTTCTTTTCCAATATAGATGTTCTCTTCCAAGGTAGAAAAATGTTGTACTTTTTTTATTGTTTCAGTGAATTGAGCTGTAAGACAGCTCAGAGATAAATGAGATTTTAGGTGGAGAGATGGATCTAAAGCTGCCTTCACTCAGGCCATATCATATTTCATGACAAAAAGATTTGAATCAGCAAGGTCTGCCTGAGTCACTGGTTGAGCTTTAGATTAACTGCCCTGTGAAAACGTGAATAAGTCCAAATATATCTCTTTCTTGTTTCAGATGTCTCTATGAATCTTTCTGTTCACCCATCAAAAGATTTTATATATGTATGAGCTACAGTCAGTTGCAGTCAGTGAACTTTGGTTGTGGGAGAAGTCAACAGGAGGCTGATTGTATATACACAAGTCTTAAAACCATCTTTATTCCTGATGCATGCAGCCTTGTCTGAAAACAAATAGATGGCCAAGTGCATCACAAAGGAAGAGACTGGTCTCACTGAAAACCAAGGAGTTCATTAATACAGTGCAAATTCTTAGTGTACTGCCTCAGCAACTTCCTTAATTAATTCTCTTAATCCATCATGAAAATCAGTCTAGTTACTGCAGTTCTCTTCTTTGTTCCCTAATTAGCAACTTAATATATGTAAATAAAAACATTTTTTCTTTTCATTGTCTTTGAAAATATATCTCCATTATAGATGAATAAGATGCCTTGGCTGCCTCACTGTGCTGGAGAAGGTTTAGTGCATATATTCATAAATAAATGTGAAAGGTTTGCAGCTTTGCAATCCTTCATGATGAAATGCCCTGTCACTTTTAAATGACTACCAGAAACAGTTTACTGGTGAATGTGCTGCAAAGCATAAGCTGGACTTGGTAGGGAGGCTAGCTGGATGATGAAACAGACCTACTTCCTGAGTGTTGATTTCTATTTACTGTTATTTTTAATATGACAATCAGAAGAAGCTACTACAAAACAGTACCTGAATTAATATCCACTTTTGGGAAACTATGAATACAGAGAGAGCCAGATGGAGAGCTCAGGGTGATTCAGCACCCACCTTCCCCTTCTACTCCACTGGGATGGGTCAGACTGATTCTGGAGAGGAAATGGGATTGCTGTCATACTGATCTTTCTTTCGTGGAGATCCTGCTTTCAGTTAGTTGTCTACCACAGCAACATGTGGTTAGTGACCCACCTTTGAACTGAAAGAGGGTACGGCAACTTAACAGTGCTCGTGGGCCAAGGTCTGAGTCACGTTCCACACAGGAGCGTGACTTACTGAGAGTGAGTTAAACAACAGCAAATATGCCTAACCAGGAATGGATTAGTATGTCTGGAAGAGAGTAAAAACATGACCTATGGGTGAGAAGGGGAATGTGAGCTAAAAATCTAAAAGTTGAACAAAGACAAAAAGCAGATGGAAGAGAAAAAAGAAAGGGAAGATGTGTAAATGTGAATAACTGGGGGAAAAGGTTGCAATATTACTAATTCATATTGGGGTTTTTTTCTGCTCTCACTTCAAATTGCAATGCTCTGATTTCCTGAATTTTTTTTCCTATTTGTCAGATATGGAAACCAAGACTCTCCAAGGTGTGAAGAATGAAAACAGCCTCAGCACCACTGGTTCCTTCCTTGTAGAAAATTCTAGCATTGACTTCCAGAAGTTTCCTGACAAGGAGATCTTAAGAATGTCTGGGCCTCTTACTGCAGACTTTACTATCAAGGTGAGGGTCATTGGTTTTTGACATCTTAGAGCAACATAAAGATCTACTAGGAGGATGAAAGAGATTTTTGTATATCTTAATTTACCAGAAGATGTTTATCACAAAGCCTAATCCAGGCTATCTCTTGAACTCTACATGTCATTCCTTATGATTATATATTTGATGAAAAGCTCACTGGAAACTCCTCAGGAAAGAGAGACTGCATTTATGTCAAGAAAGGCATAGCCAATATGTGCCCTAAAAAGAAGCTATGAACTAATTTCAAGAAAAGACAGATTGCACTACTGAGGTACATATAAATCAATGACATGCAGTTTTCTTTGTCTATGATAAGCAAAAAGAAAGTCTGTATCTTTGGCCCATAGTTTGTTGGGTGTGTATTAGTGTAGTTGCACAGAAGACTGTAAGAGTGAAGAGTGAAGTCCTCAAGCTCTAAAGTAAATGTGATAACTTCGCTTGAGAAGTCATGGCGTCATTTTGAAGTTCTGCTTTTTGTTGCACTAGCAATAAGAGTAAAATTGTTTCCTCCCATTAGAGCATTTGTATTCTTCCAGATAATATAAAACACATTGCTGGAAGCAGTGCACACATTCTGTAGGAAAACAAACATATGAAAATGAACATTTGGGAGTTGCAATAAAATAAATCCTTTTCCAGTAGGTCCAAGGAACCTGAAGGATTTCAGCTGTAAAACTGCAAAACCTGTATCATGTCCAGGACTACGTAAATTTTTCACTATGGGCCCCAGAGGTAGATGACATTTGCTTTAACCTTGAGTTGATGGCAGCTAGAGGTTTGAACAGTGAACTGGAAAATGTCTTAAGTGATTGTCCTAGGTTAAGCTGAGCTGGGCTGGAATGGGTTAGCGTGGGAAGTAGCACAGTCCTGTAGACTGTCCCCTGTCCATCGTGGTATGTTACCAGCCGAAAAAGCAAATTGAAATTTTCGGAACTGCTTCACAAGGAGAAGCCTGTTCTAAGGAATATGTTCCTTCCTCTTTGAATGTCAGAACAAAAAAGCCTTGCTAAAATAGGTACTGTTCAATTCAGAATATCTGAAACACATTCACCTCTTTTGTAGATGATACAGAGATGGTGAACATCAGTGCAATGTAAACAGTATTTCTTACTTTGTTTTATTTCTACTCTCTGTGAATTTCTGGCAGCCTAGTTATAATATATTTGTGGAAAGCAGCTGGTCACGTAGACCAATTGCCCAACAGGAGGGTTGTACTCTTCTCCTTATATTTCCACTGTTGTCTTTGATGACAGGGAAAATACCTTTATCCCTTAGTGCTTGCATTTCCTTCTCAATCAAAGCAAGGTAAGAAGTGCTGGTTAAATCAAAGGAGTACCCAGTTTAAATGCTGACAGTCTGGCCTATATGAGTGTACAAGTTGGCTAGGTATGAGCAGAACAGACACTGCTGAATTGAGATGAAACTATTTTGAGTTCTGCTATGTTTTTGCACCTTTGAAAGTCAGAGTAACATGACTCATTAGGTGTTAAATCTGTTGTCTTTTGTGGATATAGAAAAATGCACCAAAAAACCCCAACCAGCTGTTCATGGTTGTAGGATCTTTTCTAAGGTTAACATTAAATTTTGCATTGGATTATGCACTAAAAAATTCTCTACTCTTGAATCACAGTTGGTTTTTTAATCAACAGCTATAGAAGATACTTCAGCTATTACTTCATGAGACACAGATACTATTCTGTACTATTAAATTATTTTTCTAGCAAGTTTATTTTCTTCTGGATATTTATTTTGTTAGATTTTGCCAGATACAAGCATGTACAGATGCCTGTACAGACACATGCAAACCAAGATGCTACCTCTCAGTTATGTCAGATTTCATACTTAATTTATTATTTTGCCTTCAGATTTTGAAGTTAAAGTACTTTTCTTTAAAAAAATCAGATTAAATATTTCACTGTGGTGTTAGTAAGCTTTCCTTACGAAGTGGGATCTCTTTGGGTGTCACGGTTTACTTTCCTGAGCCAAGGCAGATTTTTATGCAAACAGATCTAAATGAATTTGTAGATGTAGCAGAACTCTAGTTTTAGAATTGTAGTCTCCAGAATTACTTTTGTACTCCTTTTCACTTGACCCTGAATGCTCTTATTCAGACAGGTCAAGTTAGACACCTGGATATAATTCAGAAGCAGAAACTCAGTGTGAGAGTTGACATTTTTCTTTATTGGTAACAGAAAGTGCTTTAAAGTTGCAAGAAGAAACCTCATGCTGTTCCTGGAGGAGCCGAGTTGTATAATTACTGGATTTCTTTACTTTGTAATAGTCAGTTGTACATTCCTCACGTGCTAAGCTCTTGGCAATCTTTTCACAAGATTTTCACAAGTGTAAATAGTAAAAATAACTCCATAAAACTGCTGGTTTTTTAAAAAAAAGGTGTTATCACAAAATTGGAGAAGAAACAAAGTTTTTCATGTTCTTATTTTTTATATTGATCATTTGAGAATTATAAGTCTCCATTGCAAATTTTAATTTTTGAAAGGCAAAAGACCTGGAAAACATGCCAGTAAACTTAAATCCCTCTAGAACTACTTTTCCTAAATTCTGAGGATTTCTCTGTTTTGATGTTTTCAGTACAAAATCCTGGTTCACATGAATAGAAATGCCTCTTTTCTATAACAAAAATGTGTCATGTTTGATATAATCCTGAAGAGAGGAAGGTCCATTTTCATTTGGAAATCTGTCTGTTTCTGTGTTCTAGAGATCAGAGTAGCAATATCACACAGGGGGACATGCCCTTTATGGCTGAGCTGCCCCAGATCTGCTCTGTTGCCGGTGTCGTGTTTGTTCACTTGTCTGTGCTAAAACATGTCCTGTGTTCATAGTGTGCGTTTCAAACCCTAAACAGAGAATCTTGGAATACTTAGTTCATGTCACACATCTGCTCTCCTTTGAGCAGGATGAAGCAGTACTGTCAGATGGGGTCTACAGATGACCATATAATGAGAACAGTCATCACCAGATGACTGTAGATATGAAATCCATAGTTACAGACTTACAGAAAGCACCAGTAGGCACTGCCAGTGAAGAGTGAGGCTGGCAAAGCACAGCCTGTTAGGGTCTGCTTCTCAGGTTGATTATTGCATAGGTAGGGCTCTAACCCTGTGGCTGAGGTGTGAGCCAGCAAAGACCAGTGGGTTTAAAACAAGATCTAGTAAAGGGTGTTATCTAGGCTTAGGTTTGGTTTGAATGAGAAACCATTGTAGGCCTAGATCTAGGCTAGACTGTGTTTATGTTGGTTTTAAATCCCTAGTATCATTCATAGTGCCTGCCCAGACCAAGTCCTTTGCATGAGGGATGCCTAAAGCTGGATTGCACAAATGTTTGTCCGGAGGCTTTTAGAGGTGTTTGGATTAGGATTGCATTGTATTGATGTTGTCTTTTGGTAGTGCTAGGGCTAACAAGCCTTGGCTAAGGGCTGCTGCCAGAAGAGGCTGTCTGGTGCTTTTTGTGTTAGTGGGGTGTTCTGTTGGCTGATTTAGGAATGGTGTGGACTGGGTTCACTTGGGCAGAGTTACTGCTGAAATTAGGGGTTTGGCCACCAATTGTCCAAAAAGTCATAAAACTCATCTCAAAAGTGGATGCTGAATTACACAGAACTCTAGAGCTAGCCAGACAACTGTTGGTTCAGCTGCAATCTAGCACTGGCAGAAAGTGCTGGTGAGATAAATGCATTTGATGACAGTCCAGGTTAAAGAAAGAAAATAATGTTGGGACTTAGTCTAGACTTCCTGGGACTTGCAAGGGCATGCAGGAGATACTGCATGTACAGGCAGCCAGCTGGCAGAGAGGTTGATGGGTCTTGTCAGGCTAGGGCCAGGGTCGGATTAAATGTTACTTTGAACAAGGAGCACACAGTGATTTACTTTGTGGCATGAACTAAATTTCAATACTCTCTTTAAGGCAGAGGCCAAATGATGCAAATTTGCTCTAGCAGCAAAGAGCTACTGTTTATGGTTCACATATTGTTGGATATTTGAGGTATTATCATATGAGGGTTGGGAGTGAAGACAGTAAGAGTCTTCTGTACAATTTAGTTCTGATGCTGTCAAAGGTTTCCAGAAGAGATTATACCTCATATCTGGGAGAAGGCTTCAGATCAGGTGGGAAGTGGTGAAGAATCTGGGAAGCACTGACAGCTCGGGGTTAGGATAGTGCTCCTAGAAGTAGATGAGATAGAATTAAGGCTGAGTGCACAGAAATAGTAATAATTAAAGTTTAGTGTGACTGATTCAGCTTTTGTGTTAGCAAGTTCAACTCACTGAAACACTTTGCTTCATCTAGAAGAGATCAATGGAATATTGTCAATTTGTTGTTAAGCAAAAGCACCTCTTGAGATATGTGTCTTCCTGAGGTCATTGTGGCACACTGATGATTGGGTTTAGCTGGAAGCATGTCTGTATCAATGGCTTTTGTCAACTTATGTTTGCATTCAATACTCCTTTTCTTAGTATTAGTCATAAAAATCACCCAGTCTGATTTCCTGATATTCAAAAAATATACCATTTTTTAATAACTTCTAGGTCAAAGTCACAAGTAGTGACCAGCCTGAAAAGAGATGCAGTCATTATTTATCTTGTCTAGGTCTTGTGACAAGTTCAGGAAAATTCTTTTTTCTCCTATTTTGGCAAATGAGGTGAAATGTGTGGAAAACGATGAAATAGACCTTTCGAAAACAATGTACAGTTTTTATTTCATGTCATCCTTTTTTTTTTCTGTTCAATATAAGTTACTTCAATTAATAGTATGTAGAACATGATCATTCTCCTGATCAATATAATTGACCTTTAGGTCATGCAGTGATTTCCATAATGAACAATACACTGTGTAAAATAAGGAATACATCTCATTTTTCAACCATGGTGAAATATTTTCACTGATTCCTTCTGGTTTTCCCACTCTGAGAAACAGGAAAATACTGTTTACCTCCTTTCTCCTTTACTTCTGTATTTGATACCTCTGTCATTATCATTTGCCTCTTTCCTAGTGTCTTCATAGAATCATAGGATGGTTTGGGTTGTAAGAAACCTCAAGGATGCTCTGTTTCCAACTCCGCTCCCATGGGGAGGGACAGCTACTAGATCAACTTGCTCAGAGCTACATCTAGCCTGGTCTTGAACATTTCCAAAGATAGAGCATCCACCATTTCTCTGGGCAACATTTTACAGTGTCTAACCATGCTCGCACAAAAGAATTTCTTCCTAAGATCTAAACTAAATCTATCCTCTTCGAGTTTAAAGCCATTATCCTTTCATCCTGTCTCTACATGCCCTTGTCAAATGCCCCTCTCCAGCTCTCTTGTAGCCCCCTTTAGGTACTGGATGGCTGCTGTAAGGTGTACTCGGAGCAATTTCTCCAGGCTGAACTACCCCAACTGTGTCAGCCTTTCCTCATAGGAGAGGTGCTCCAGTCCTCTGGTCATCTTCATGTACCTCCTTTGGACTCGCTCCAACAGGTCGGTGTCCTTATGTCGTACTGTATTTAATATTTACTTTTTTATCAAAGATGATCCATAGAAAGTTTATCCTTATTTCCATTCTCTGTCTTTTTTCTGGTTTCACTGTGATTATACAGTCACAATTTTTTAAAATACACATAAACATGTCATTTGTGAGTAGTATTTAAATACATAAATATATATTTTGAAAGAATCAGTTTCCTATAAGTAGATGTACAGTTTAATAAAATGTAATAAAATTATTTAATATCTATTTTATATAAAGAGATAATCATATTGTACATAAATATATATAAATATATATGTTGAAAGAGTGAACTTACACTCTAAAATTACTTGAAAGGAAATTGTAATGAGGTGAGGGTCAGTCTCTTCTCCAAGGTAGCAAGTGATAGGACAAAAGGAAATGGCCTGAAGTTGTGCCAGGGGAGCTTTAGATTGAATACTAGAAAAAAATTTAATCACTGAAAGGCTGAGTAAGCATTGCAACAGGCTGACCAGGAAAGTAGTGGAATCACTGGAAGTGTTCAAAAAATGAGATGTGGTGCTTAGAGACATGGTGTAGTGGTGGACTTGGCAGTGTCAAGATAGTTATTGGACTTGGTCTGGATCTTAGAGATCTTTTCCAACCTTAATGATTTTATGATTCTATACACATAGTAATCAGGACACAAATAGATTCTACGTGGCTATGTACTTTTCTCTCCTTTTTTTCTTCGTTTTTGCAAAATTCTATTGATGTTTTTAACTGAGTTGATATTTTCAGAGGAATACCTAAAACAATCCTACTACCATTCTGAATAGTAATAGCTAATGTCGACAACAGTTTTGTGTATAATTAGCATGTATAATTAATTGGGATTTCCCATAGGCATTATTTCTTCTTTTTACTGAACTTTAATTTAGTCTGTCAAGACTTTGAGTGCTTTCACAGATGGTTTCAATTTTAGGCACCATTCATAAGTTTTTTCATTAGCAAACTTGGTAAGCTCATGGTTGACCCTTTATACTGCTTATCTGGGCATCTGGCTAACAACTCATGCCATAGCATGTTGCAGTTTGGGAGGCAGACAAGCGGCAAGACACACTGGGTTCATGCACAGCAGCCAACTTTCATTCAGTCTTCTCCTGATACGGATCTGAAGCTCTGCATGGTCAATCCCTGTTGGCCAAATCCCAGTTTCCACCTGGCCAGTCAGCCAATGGCTGCTCGCTTCCTCAGCGGCCTAGGCCTTCTCTCCAACTGTCCTGTAGCGGGTTTAGTTCGCTT
>VZTH01014285.1:0-35893 GCA_013397815.1 Aleadryas rufinucha | reverse complement strand
TAGGGGCCCCGCCCAACCCCCTCTTCCTAGGTAAAAAGGGGCCAGTTGGCCGGGGTTCCTCCCCAGCGAAGTCCTTTGTCTCCCTCAAGTACCTTGGCAATGACTCCCTCTCAGCAATGTACATGTGTGGGGAAAAAATTCTTTCAAAAGAAAAAGAAAATAAAAAGAGAACTCTTAAAACCCCAACAGAGATGTGCTTTACTGCTTGTATCACTCAAGTGGCGTGCGAGTGAAGAGGGATGTAATTGATTTAGCAAGGGTGCACTTCCAAATACAGCTCTCTATTTTTCATGAACAATAAATAAATGGAAAAGGAAATGACTTTCATTTTGCAATGCGTCATTCTCTTTAGCATAAGAGCATAAGTAAGCATAAGCTTACTTTCAGGAATTCTTGACTTCTGAATGTGCAGATTTTTTCAGCAAAACAGTCTACTGGGAAGTTACTCAATTCAAATATATCTCTAGGAAGCAGGTTTTTGAGACTTTGTTTAAAATAAAACTTTAATGATTTTTCCCCCATGATCTTAAAAGGTTTGATATGATTCACTTTTATTTACTAGACTTACATTTAGATGTTCCCATTGATTGCATTCTGAAACTATAGTAGTTTATCACAAAAATCTGTTTTGTTCTCAGCAGAAGATAATCTTTTGAGTTGCTCTTCTGACTTGCCAATATGTGTGCATTTTGAAAATGTTTCCGTATAGAATAGCTCCTGATATTAGTATGTTTTAAGATAGAAATCCTGAGCTGTTGACCAGAGGAAGAGTAAATGGCTAACATGTTCTGTTCTTGCAAGCTGCTGTTGTGATCACCTTGCTGTACTTTTCCCCACACCCACCCAGGCTCTGAATAAATGTGCAGAAATAATTACATAGATTAATCCTTCAAAGACCGAGCCCAGTTCTTGGATATATTAATTGCACCTTGTTAGAATTTAGTTGGTTTATTTTTGCATTACCATAACATTAGAACAGTGTATCATGGACATGGCATTGGGCAAATCTCTTGCATATCTTGGGACATTTGTCTGCCAAGCTGATGGGATTTACTTTTTTTAATTTTTTAAATAAAAAAAACCCCAGAAACCTCCAACTGATCCAAACTCAATGTTTTTTCTTGTATCTTTATGTATAATGCTTAGACTTTTAGACCCTATGGAATTCATAAGTAATTTGTCCTTTTTTCCTTTACTCATTCTTTCAGTTGAAGATACATAAAAGAGGATGATACCATGGATACTAATTTGTTTTTAGGATAAGAGGAAATGGAATGAAGCAGTGCTAGGGCAAGTTCATGTTGCACATTAGGAAAAAGCCCTTCACCCAGAGAGTGATTGATCGCTACAGACTCCCCAGGGACGTGGTCATGGCATCAAACCTGTCAGAGTTCAAGGAGCATGTGGATGGTGCACTTAGTCATATGGTTTAGTTTTAGGTAGTCCCGTGAGGGTCAGGGAAGTAGACTTGATGATCGTTATGG
Source organism: Aleadryas rufinucha (assembly GCA_013397815.1). NCBI lineage: Eukaryota > Metazoa > Chordata > Aves > Passeriformes > Aleadryas > Aleadryas rufinucha. The sequence goes on along the minus strand of VZTH01014285.1, from coordinate 34,409 downwards.
GTCCCTTTCAACTTCAGATATTCTGTGATTTCAGCTTGCAGAGAAATGGAGGGTGACAGTGGTCTTTAATATTCTTCTAATGAGAAAATTGAAATACTCAGCATGTTTTAACACTTGCAAACAGAACCTAAGTACATGTGAAGCATCATATATTTTTGATAAAAAAGGGACAGATATGCTGAAGGTTTGTAACAAAAAAGAAATTATAGATTTCATGTAATAATTTTATTTAGCTGCAAACCAATGTTTTAGTCAACAAAAACTGTTCAACATTAGCTTTTCTGCGAGATGACAAGTATAAAGTACAAATGTAAAATAGCTAAATGAAATATTTGCAATGAACACTTCTTACTTTGTTCATTTAATCTGAACAGAATATTTTAGGCATTTTAAGAGAAATATTTTGACAGGAATTCTATTTATGGATGTTTATCATTTTCATTGTAGAACATCTGTCTGCCTTAAATGTACTGAATTTGCTGGTGAAAATGTCATAGCAAATGGATTCTTGTAAATGGCTGGGATACCTGTAATTACTGTATCCAGCTTTAATATAAAGCATTTATGTATTCCTTGTGTCTTCTGCAAAGTAACGTGATTTAGTAAAATGAACCAGTGTCTGAAAGCAGGACTCAAAAGTACATTTTACTCCATTTCTAAAATATTTTATTTTGTAGTTGTCTGTAATGAGAGTAATTTCTCTGTGGCAAGTCCTTCATAAAACCAGCATAGGAGCAGACTAAAAATAATTTTGAAATGTAGTATGGGTTTCAGTTATATCAATCTTAAATTCTGAATATCAAACATACTGCTCTATACATGAAATATGTTCTGCAGCTCACAGAATCCCAGGATAGCTGAGGTTGTAAGGCTCCCTCAACCCCACCCCAGACAGGTATTTATACAGATTGATGAGATCACCCCTAAGCCTAGTCTTCTCAATTTCCTTTGTTCGTCTGTGGCCCCTTTTTTTACATTTAAATTTTGGTACCTTATGATACCATACCTTTGATATGTGGAGATTTCCAGGGATGGTTTTGGAAACTTTCTTATGGGATATATAATGGAAATTTAAATCCTGAATTGAGAGATAACAGCATCTTCAGGTTCCTTTAAACAAAGATCAATGAATAGTAACAACATGGGTAAAAATACTGAAATTGTTCTGACTGAAAAAAAAATAAAAATTGAAGGAGCTGTCTAGCTGTCAGAGGTTGAGCTTTAATCCTGTAAGTCATTTCAAGAACACTGTTTTTGTTGTATTTATGTGAATGATGCTGAATGAACCATATGATGAGCCCCTTTTAAATTACCAGACCAGTGGCAGTCTTGTCCATTTCCCACTGAGGACCATTGGATCACTCTCTGTGAGTTCAAAAGAGTTGAAGAGAAACTGAGAGAAAGATTTCTTAGCAGTTATTTTTGAAAAGATCAAATGCAATTCATATTTGAACTATGTCTTCATCAGAAGCCCATTATCCCAAACTTAGAACTTGTCCCTACAGATCACAAAAGTAATAATAAAATGGGTGTTTATTTCTTGCAGGCAAAAAGATGTGTATCTGCCTGCATTGCCAGGAGCACCAGGAGTAGTTTCAAGGTCCCATCCTTAAAAATACTGGCAAATGTTGGGGAGTGAAAGGGGAAAAAGAAAGCACATAGTTCATGATGTTATTAAAAATTCCTTGAAAAAGGAATTGCAAAGGCTAAGTAGGAACTCTGTAGTGCCTGAGAGATTTTATTCTTGCCTCCGTTTTGGATTCACTGGGGCTTCATTGGAAGAATCGTAAACCTTCAGCTGGTGTGCTCAAACATGACGACTCCTCAGCCTTTTTGTAGGCATTGAAATTAGTCCTGCAGAAATGTATGAATATAGTTCTTGTCTTAGAGATTCTGTCAGCAAGCAAAATTGTAATTATAACTGTGTACTGTAGCAAGTGTATTATGAATCTCTAGATAAAGCACAATGCACGCTGGCTCGTATTTTAATTTTATTCTTCTTTTGTACTACTTCCTTGCATAGGTCGATAGGATATGTATACCTGCCAACTCTAACAGTTTTTCAGTAGTCAAAATCTTGGGGTTTTTGTTTGTTTGTTTATTTGTTGGGGAGTTTTTTTTGTTTTAATTTTTTGTTTGTTTGTTTTTGCAAATAAATTTTCACTCAATCATTTGATCATTTTCCCAGAGATGTTTGTACATCACACAACTGATTGGAGTTGTTGCTGTTTAGAGAAACTCATGATCAAATACCTCTGAGAGCTGGCTTTACATGATATCTAAGTTGACTCTCAGTTGTATTGGATTCACTGCCCTGATGAGGAGTAGTTGATTTATTCATATGCTGCAGTATGTTTCTCTGTCAGATTTCCTCTGCACTCACTGTTCTGGGGGAACTTAAGACTGGTGTAGCTTCAGTTCATAGAATTTGGAGCATACGTGCTACATGGCTGAGGCATTAAAGGATCTGAATAATCCATTGTGTATGTGCATTGTACACCAGGCTCTTGCTAATTGGTTTCTCTGAAAATGTGTTTTATTTATTTCTTGCAAAGCTCTCCTCAGATTTAGCATATGAAACAATATTTTGAAATCTCAGGGCTTTTTATGGGTTGGAAACACCATTGAAAGCTTGGTTTTGGGTAACACAAACCAAACCACCTTTACTTTCCAAATTTTTTATCTTTGGTGTTTATTATGTTTACGGCATTAAAACTTTTGAGTAAGCATGCAGATAGTCACCAAACAAGGATAGGACCCTGAAAATCTACAAGTACCAAAAAAAGAAAAAAAATTAGATACTAAACCAGTCACTCAGCTGTCAGTTTAAATTGAAACATAATCCCTGGTTCACACTATCATGTCCTTTTTTATTGTTCAAGCATGGTGCTGCTTGTACAGAGTACTGTAACACACACTGGAGAAATGGGAAGTCTCCAGGCCTGGTGTGCAGTAGCCCACACTACCTGTCACTGTCATGCTGAGGCTTTATGCTTTCCAAAAGCTGTATCACTGCTGAATACCTGTGTATGATTTTTGTACCCAACTGTGGTGAAAGCATGTGCTATTAAGATGCAGAAGAAAGGTGAGGCTTCTTTGCTGAGGCACGCCCTTTAAAAACCAGGCACATTATACAAAAAGAAATACCTTCTTGCAGTCATTAAAAACATTTTATGTGGGTCGAGGGTTTTGGTGTTTTGGTTTTTGTTGGAGTTTTTTTGTGGTTTTTCTTTTTAATTTTATTTCATTATTTTATTTGACCTTCCTTGTCAAATTTATCTTGCTTCATGAATCTGTTTCAGTCCCAAATTAAATATTACTGTTGGGAGAGATTTAACTTCTATGCATTCTGTGAATGAGTTCTTGTTTTCCAAAGTCTTTCTGTTTTCAGTGCAAGGCTAAGCTCATTTTTCACAAAAACTTAACAAGGAAATATGAAGGATTTTTTGATTGATGCTGTATATTTTTTAAGTGACTGACCGCCAAAGAGAAAAGGGAGGTAAGTCTATTTTGGAAATCTCGAGAATGAACATTTACCCTTAATAGAATGGTAGGAAGCATTTATAAAACTAGATGTATTCAAGATATAACCCGTAATGCAGTCCAGTTCTAGTGATCTCTGACAGAAGTTTGAGGAAAGGAGACTTAAGTGACCCTGAGCTGGAACAGAAATAGAAGAAAAAGTGCTTACACTATGATGTGAGGAATTCCTACAAATATAGTCTCTGTCCCCAGAGAAGGGCAAAATGCTCTTTGTTAGCAACTAACAACAACAACAACAAAGTTTTCTTCTCATCTTTGGCACTGTCTGAAATACAATCATTCTTTCATTTAGTGTGCTAATTACATGTTCAGCTTGAGAACTATTCCAACATTTATATTTTTTGCCCTAAAACTTCAGCCTAACCAGTTTTTTCTCATCTTGTATTTGTATGGGTGATGATTTCTATTCCTGTCTTATGGGATCTCCCTAACAGGACCTTTCTCCACCTTGTCAATTTAATTTTGAATTTAATCTTTTCCTCTGATGTACTTTCTGTCCTTTCATTCTTGATTAATCTGCCAGTTTATACTGCATTCTATCATCCAATTGTTAATGAAACTAATGAAAAATGTTGGACAGAGAACACACCCCAGTACAGCCTGTTAATACATATTTCTCATTTGGAGAAAACATTGACAGTTACAGCTTGGTCAGTATTCTCATAACTTAAGCATTATTCTCAAAGAAGTTTCACTTACAGTATTTTCTACAAAATTTGCATGGGAAAAAAAAAGGAAAATTATGTCAAAAGTATTTGAGAGTTAGTGTGTGCTTCTCCTCTCTCCATAAGGCCCTTTACATTGCCAGAAAAGGGCTGGAGGTGTTCCTACATGACTGTTTTTGACACTTTCATGTTGGGTCTTATTCAGCTTCTTTATACTTTTTAGATACAAAGCTTGATTATTTGGTATTTTTCCACAGATTGTAATTAAACTAGATTACCTGTAACTCCATAGTTTCCCATAGTTCCCTCAGTCCTAGCTTTTATAGGCAGGCTTTGTATTTGCCCTTAGTTTTCTTACAATTTAGCTGCCCTTTTTGAATTCTCAGAAACTAACAACTCAGACTGCTGGATTGTTTGGGAGTTTTTTGTTCGTTGGCTGTTTTTTTGTTTGTTTCTGTGGTTTTTGTTGTTTTGTTTGGTTGGGTTTTTTAACCGTTCCAGAGCTTTGTTGTCAGTAGACAATAATCTTGTCACGTTTGTACCCTAAGAGTGTTGCATATCGGTCAAATTCATCCTAACTCCAGTATTTTTTCCCCACTGTTGTTCATGGACATAATAGTGAAGAACTGAAATGCAACTGCAGATATTTTTTTCCTTGTAATATTTAGATGAACAAGCGGTGGTGATAAGGAGAGCTAATGGAATATAAGCAAGTTTATTTAGTGGAAGAGCTCAGCTCAACTACTTTCATAGTTTTTCAGCAAGTGAAGGAGCATTTTGTTGTGCTCTTGCTAAGAAGGACTTCTCGGATCAAGTCACAGACACAGGATTGTTGTAGTGTTATGAGTATTACTAATTACATTTCCACTGTGTAAATACTCTCTCAATACAGACTGAGGCTGATTAAAACTTATTTGTGCCTCCCATGTGATGGCAATGCAAATCACTATGGAGAGCTCCCCAGAGGTTTATTTATTTCCTTTCAAGCCTGCTTTTGTTGTCGGTGCAGGGATGTGCTGAAGATCCTCCAGGGCCAAGGGGTGGCTTGGCTCAGATCCACAATCCTTTACAAGCATTGAGGGCTCAGAGAAAGGGATATGAGTGTTACAAAGAGACTGGTACCAATATGTAAACAGCTCTAAAACCCCCTGCAGTGCACACCTCTAAGGTGTTGCTGTGCCTGGACTGTCTGTCTTAGCTGGAGAAGATTCCTTGCTTCAGGCAAGCACCTGTTTCAAAAATGCCTGTCCCATCATAGGCTTCAAGAGTCTGCGCTAAGTGTTTTGGGGACAAGTTCTTTTGTTTTCAAAGTCCTCATTTGAATGTCCCTCTGTAAAAAGGACTCTTGAAATTTGGATTGCAAAGTGCGTTAGGTTATTCCTTTCTCTCCAGATGTTAATTTTTCCCATGTGAATTAGGTCAATTATTGAAGCAAATGAGCATACTGTTTGTTTAACTAGGGAGATTAGTTCAGTGTCTGGTTCCTTAATTCTTTGCATTTTTCCTGGCTATTTCTCTTTTTCAAGACAGGTTTTTTTAGTTTTTGTAAAAAAAAAGACTATACATTTGTGCTTGCTATTTAATTTTTTCCTTGCTGAGCAAGAAGCAGTTCAGTTTCTTGCAAAGTAAAGATGAAGTACTAAGGTGAGTCAAAACTCCATGATTGGTGTATGTTGTTATGTAAACTGCACAAATTGCATGAATACAGGAACATACCATTGGGTAAAGTCATGAAGAATGTGAGCAACTTCAGCAGGCATCTGAGTATTTTCTACTCCAAATATTAGCTAAATTTATGAATTCTCTGCTGAAACAGATGCAGTACACTGCACTATGTCCCTAAACATAGTGACAGGTTGAATGTTGTCACTGCAAGTGTCCTTTGAACACCTTGTTTCTGTTCCAGAAAACGTGTATGAATGCAGAAGACCTGCAAATTACTAAAAAATCCTTCATAAGGATCAAAAAGAAAAAAAGGAAGCATTACATTAAGATCTGCCTTGTTAGAAGTTTTGTACAAAATACTGCATTTTTATGTAGTTCCTCAAATGAAACAACAGACATTGAAACCACCATTATTAATCCTAAATATCCACTTTCTTCCATTAGATAAAGTCTTGGTGATGCATTTCTTAATAGCAGAAAATAGCAAACCTGGGTAATAACACAACCTTGATTATGAACATGCCTTTTGTTTTCTTGTGACAAGTGGCACACGAGAATGTGTATTTGAACAAAAATTGTTTTGTGCAAAAATATAGGCATAAGTTTTCTTTCTCTTCATGTCTTAAACTCTACTAAGGTTGAAAAAAGACTGAGAGGCTGCATGAAATTTGATGAATAATCTGATTTGATTATAATATATTATAAATTCTAGGAAACTTACTGACACCTACCTGTACTTTATTACAGGGAACTCCATTTTGCCCATGTAAATTTTTCTTACAGTTCTGCTTAGAAAATTTCTACTTTCTTACTTGCATTTGTATGTTCTCAGCTTTCCTTTCCACACCTTAATGGGTGTGAACATTTCTCAGTGAGCTGCTCTCCTTAGAACTATGACAGTACTGCATGCTGCCTACTGAGAAATCCTTCTCCATAAATTGAAATGAAGGAAACTAGGAAATTGTGGTAAATTATAATTACATTGCAATTAAGAATAGAGCTGAAAAAGAAGATTTTTTTTTCTGATGTAGGACCAACTAAATATTCTTTAGAGGCACTAAGTTATTAACATGCTAATGATTTTTTTTTAATTCCTACCTAGTTGTAGCCAGCATGAAAATTGCTTGCATCGACATTCAAAAGACTTTTTGAATTGCTAAGTGGAAAATTGAAGAGAAATTGATGTTTTACAGTAGAGTGGATCTTTGATTAAATGTTACATGCAATCAGTAGTTTTCCCAAAAAGGTGTGTGGTGTAGCACACTTCAGGAAGTATTGTGCTAGTACAAATTTTATACTCCTTACATGAATGTGTTTTATGGGAACATGGCTAATACTGTACTCTGTGGATCACAATTCCCACTTTAATATCACTTCGTGTTCTCTCAAAAAGAGGAAGAACTGTGAATAATTGCCAGAAAGAGGAACAATGCAACCCAGACCTATGTCTCAAGTATCCATGTTATTTTCAGTAAAATAGTAGGAAACTTGAATGAAACAACCAAACTCTTGGTTGCAGGAGAACTCATGTCCCATCTATAGCTGCAGGATCATACTGTGATACACAGTTAAATATTCCCAAAGTTTAGAAATTTTCTCTTATTTTTATAGCCTGCTTTTGTCACAGATTTAATATGATTTCATTTGAATTTATGATTTGAGAGAAGAACCATTCTTGCTTTTTTTGTTTGGTTGGTAAATAATTAGTGGAAATGCCTTCTAAAAGGGCAGAAAAGAGCCCTTTGCTTGTCATGATCCTTGAATCTACAATGCCAAGGCAGAGAATGAAATATCTATCCTTGAAACTTCCTGCTAGAGTACTCTTTGTGATCATGAAGATGCATAAAATGAATGTTCTGATTGCTGTTGTTGACAAAGAAGAACTGATGTTTACTAAGGTATGTTGGATGTCTCTAACATCTGAACAATATGACTTAAAATTCTTTTGTTTCTTTTTGACGGCCAATAGTGTGGATTTAATATGTTTTAAATCAGATTGCTGGATTCAGAGCAAGTTCATTACGGACTTTGATAATGAAATATTAGAACAAGTGAATTATGTTTCAACATGAAACAAGGCAAGCACAAGTTTAACAAGGTTCATGAACTGGACTAAATTTAATAGGCTCTCCTTATCTTCTCTTTTATGTTTTTAATTGAAAGAATATGCAAATCAAATGAAAACTCTGAGGATGTGAACCCTCAGAAATTAAAGATAAATACATGCTGGACCCTGAAGTCCTGAGTTTCAAGTTCTGAAGAGGGTTGATGTTCACCAGTTGTGGGCTTTCCCCTGTGATCTGGTTGGAGATTTTCACATATCCAGTAAAATTTGGTTACTGAATTCTAGGTGAAGAATTACATAAACTATTGGACATGGAAAGCTGTTGAAAAAGTGTCTTTGTTTCTCACTCCTTGCCTATGAGCTGTATTTCTGTTATAAAAAAGAGTTAGGAAGCTGGCATGTCAGACTATCCACTTGCTGCTGTAAATCCATGTCCCTCTCTTCTCACCCTCTCCCAGGAGATTTGGGCTTTATGCCTGTGCTAGGAAACCTGCATGTCATTCTCTTCTGTCAAGTAACAGTATTTGAAAGAGTCTCTTTAGAAGTGAGCAGAGACACTATTTTTATACAAGATCATGCATTCAGTGGTGGTATTGATTTATGCAGAGTTCAGACAATACACACTGGAAATACTGTGTACAAATAAAATTAAGATGAGCCTAATTCAACTTCTTTACTAAAGTACAAACAATAAGCATTCATTTATAAAAGTAACTTTATTTCTACTGAAGGCCTAAAGTAATTCAGATTGGGGAAACTCCTGATGGCGTTATTGCTAGAGTATACTCTTTGTATATGTGGGAGCTTGTGTTGGTCTTTGGTAGATGACATTTGACAGCGTTGTGAGTGGAATTCAGTGCAGCATGGAAATGACTAAGAGGTTAGAGAATGAGTCATCCACTAACCCGTCCTCACTCAGCTCCTGCCCGGGGCGGCAGTGGTGCATGGTGAGGAAGGACTGACACACATGGGTACCATGGATCGCGATTCCCAGTGTGCAGCCAGCCACCGGCTTGTTCCAGCAGGAGTTTTGGGTAGTCTCTCTGGGCACTGGTTTTAGTTTTCAAATTCTCGGGTTGTCTTTTTCATAGGGCTGCCTGGGCTAGAAAAATCCTGATCTTAGCTTTGGTGCCTGTGCAGACCACTTGGGTTTTCTACATTTTCTATGCTTGCCAAGACGAATACAGTTGTCCCTCAGTTGGGTTAAGGAACATAGTAAGAATTCATGGTATAGGATTAAGTCCATCCCAAACACTATACAATATTTTCCTGAAAAACAAAATCCAGGGAAAGAGTTTAGAAGAAATAAATAAATTAGTTTTTAAATTTTGAACCATAATTGTCATGGAAAAACATTTCGTGCAAAGTACCTGTACTCAGTCTATTACTCAAATACAACCAACTTCTCAGCTGTTGGATAATTCTTAAATGTCTGAAAAGATACATCTACCTGCAGCCTGCCAAAGTCTGTCCTGCCCTCTTTTGGTAATAGCACTTAGCTGTTCTGGAAAATATTACAAGTTCAAAGCACTAAACAAATATTGGCTAATTAATTTAATAATTTAAAGCACAAATTATACTTCTGGCAATGCAGAGGACTATGCTTAGCACATAGTACAGTAACAATACATGGGTTTCAAGTCTCTTTAGCAGATTTAGAAGATGTATTGTATTATGTGGATACGTTTGGATAAATGTCTTACTCTGATAATTTCACATTTATAATAGCTTCATGCCACAAAATGACCAACAGTTACATGATTTTTTTTTTAAAAGTCCATGTGACTACTGACAAATACTTGCATGTTTCCCTTATGTAATGATGTTTTTATGATTGAATAGTACTCTGATTATTATACAGTGATTGGTTTTTTTAGAAATTGCAGAAATACCCATATACCCATATACGTTAGACTAGAACAATCAACAGCATTTACTAATTGCAGGTCTTTTGTTTTTAGGCTCAGTTTGGGCATAATTTTGAAAATCATATGCCTTTAGAAGAGATGGTACAAAAAATACAACCATCTTGTCAAAGCTTTATTAATGACCTAAAAAATTTCTCTTCAGCAGATACAGACACTGTACAGAATAATGCTACTCATAGCAATTATTCAGCAGTTTCTTGGGAAAGACCACAGAAATTGAGGAGTAAATCACCTTTCCAGAAGAGTTTCCTTCGGTGTCATACTTTCAATTTCTAAAATATTGTATCCAAAATTCAAACATTAGCCTTTATCTAAACACTTGCCTTTTGTATTTGGGGCATTCCTATGATTTTTTGTTCTTCCTGGATAGAAAGCACTAGATTACAATGATCATGAAATTGTCTGCCATTTTTCTGGGCTATTTGTGGTATTTTTTCCTACTGAATTCTCAAGTGGCAGAAAATTGAATAGTCTTCTAATGTATTTTCTCTTTAAATAGCAAACAAAAGGGAACAAGAGGCTATGAAAAATGCTGAACCTCTCTTCACGCTAGACATAATGTGATGCTACTAAATATCCCTCTGATATTCTGATATATAAAACAAAAGTTTTATTTTTCAGTTTTCTTTTAAACTACAGTAACCTCTGAAAAAATAACGTCGTGTAGAAAAGGAAGAGAAGCAGAGCAGAGGAAAGTTGGAAAGAAAGCAGAGAAATTGTCCATTAGTGTTGGAATCTGCACAAAGTTAGGAGACCTGAAAGCATGAATTCAAGTTTCACTTGGCAACTGCATGACTGAATAAAGTTTTTCTGTCCTGATGCAGACAGGAATTGTGAAAGATTTCCAGATGCAGTAAAAGGCTTTCAACAAGGTTGCTGCTGGCAGCACTGAGTATTTTTCTGTGAGGTATTTTTTTCAAGCTCCTGCAGGTAATAAAGAAAATATAATAGTGCATGTATTTAATTTTCCCAACTTCACTGCTATTTCCAATGCTGAAATGTAGATGTTATCTACCTCTTTGTCTTATAATCTAATATTTAATTTAATTTAAAATATTTCTGCAATATTTGTAATTTCAGAAAGATTTAGTTTCTCTTGTGTCTCTGTAGGCAGTCTTTCCAACACATTTTCTTTTTTTATGTCATGCATGTCTCCTTCAGTGTATTTTGAGAAAATGATACCTTTTGCAATGGCAATAAAAAATCTTTGGGCTTCATAATAATGCAATTTTAACTGAATATTCTTTTGCTGCTGCTTCTTTTGTGCCTCTGGTGCTGATACAAAATTTAAGGTTATGAATATGTCTTAATAAGACTGTTTGTCTTTAAAGGAGGAACCTTTGTGTGATGAAGAGTGTCTGTGGTGAAAAGTTCTGTGTAGTGGATCTGCTTGGAGGAGGAGGATTTTATCTCACAGTATGGAAGCAGTTGGGATTGTTGGAGTAACTGGAAGCATGATGGGACAGGACTGCTCTGCAGCTTAATGTAAATAGTCAGCTCCAGATGAGGAACTGGGAGTGCATATGGAATAAGTTCTTCAGGAACAAAGCTGTCTTTGCAGTACTTCCTGGGAAAATTTATGTGAGTGATTAGCAAAATTGAGTTGGGACAAACAAATCATCCTAGTGCAAATGACGTCAAAGTAGAGTGAGGAACAAATGTGGAAGTGAGTGTGAAAATAAATGTGAGAAACTAATGATGCTTGGTGTGTTGCATAGCTAAGGGCATTAGTTTTGTGAAAAATGTGGACTGTATGTTGTGGTCAAGTTTAATGCAGAACTGCTAAGAGAGACGAAATCAGAACCAAAATGAGTATCTGCAGGGAGACGGACCATGAGACTGTCAAGAAAATATGAGTTTTGACTTCATGAGATTCCTGAAAGTCAGTCTTATGATGCTCTCCTTTCTGTTTGTTCCTTAGCATAATCCTGAAATGTGGTTTAAAGATCTAAATGTCCAACAATTTATGCAGTTACTGTTATTAAAGTGCAGCCCTTACCAAGCTAACATCTACAATATCAACGTGGATTTCCTTTAGTTTCATTACAAATATATTTATACTTACCTGTCTATATAGCTATCTCTATTATTGCTATATCTCCCCCCTTTTCTTAAAAAATGTTTTTCTTTTTTTCTTCGCTGATGAACTGATAGTAGAATGGGTTCTTGTTCCATACTGTGAAAAGAGAAAGCTCTTGTGTACATGCTCAGAAATGTGACTGGTTATGGAGGTAGGTAACATTAGCAAGTGGCTTCCTTCAGGTCCTCTGCTTCTTTCATTACTTCTGCAAATTAGAGGAGCCAAAAGTTCATATCTGAAGGATGAACTCTGCAAAGTCAGAATGAGAGGAAAGCTCAGGATTGGAATAGCGTGGTTTTGTTATGTTGTTTTATAGCAGAATTTACCATGTTTGATTGTACATTTTGTCAAGGTTGCTGGTTTTTATCTCTGTGGTGAGCAGAAGGCTCCTGCAGGCAGGATAAAAGGCTCTTGGGGCATCCTCAGCTAATCCCACTGTTGAAAAAATCCTCTCTTAGGAGAAGAAAATTCTGTGCTGTGTTCACAGTTGTGAGAAAATACTGTGCCACTGTGAAACTTACTCATACCTTGGGTGTTGGCCATTCTTTCATTTGGTACTTTGCCACGGGGGAACTTGTGCTTCTAGTCAGCTTGCCCCCAGAGGAGACCCATCCATCTTCTGGTATCTCTCTTGATGGTTCAGGTGGTGACAGCAGGAAGAGTGGTAGCTTCTTTGCTTCCCACCATAACCCCTGTTAGTAGGTGATTGTGATACTGGCTGTGATACTTGGCTATAATCAAGCATGCACCATGTAGCAATCACATGGCATTCAGGTGTCCAGCACCTGGCAGTCATGTGGCAGACGTGTCAGGCACATGCCTGGCATGTGTTATTCATGTCAATCACATGCCTGGCATGTGACATTCACAAGTCCATCATCTTTATGCCTTTTCTTGATCTTAAAATCAAGAGCCAAACATGATTAGAAGGGAAAAAGGGGTTTTACTTTGGTATTTATTTTAAGGATCCTTGGTGCACTCCATCCAGGTGGAACACGCTGGAATGCACATCAAAATGCACACTGAAATGTACCCCCGTGAGCACCCCCCCTAAATGCACACACAATAGTTCGGGTGTAACATTATAGGCCTTACCAATTAACATATCTATCAAAGATTCCCCAATGAGAGGCTGAGCGAACCCCCCTCCCTGAGGAACTTTCCCCCTGTATCTTAGTGTACAAAATGTGTTCCAGAGAAGACCTTGGTGTCTGAGGCTGCTAAGATGTCTGGTCTCCTGGCTTAACGGAATATTGGGTCTGTGCTGGTTATCAAACCTGGAGAATTAGTAGTATGTGGGCTAAAAGGCCCTTAAGAATACATAAAAGTTATATAAAAGAGCATATAAAGGAGGTATATATAAAAAGCAAAAAAAAAGCATCATGGCATCAATCTGGCAATCATGAGCCCGACACTTTTGCGCAAAACAGAATTTGAAATGTAGTGACTTAGTGTTGCTTGTGCTGTAGGGCTCAGAGGCTGTTGCTCGTCTTTCTCATTAACGTTTAAGTTTGTGCAAGGAAATGTGGAAAACCATTATCACTTCATTTGATTCATTCTTAAATAAATGCAGACCCCTGCAGAAAGGCTTGATATAACGAGTAGTATCCAGTATAAGTGATCGCTGCTTTGGTTTGTGTGTGAATTCTCCTTGCAGTGAAAGTTGCAGAATTTGCCGAAGCAGCAAAAAATCAGTAATGTGGAATGGAGTTCAGTCAATGAAGAGTGATAAGTGTAGTGATCAATAACTGAGTGATTTGTGAAAAGCAGTTGATGACAGTGAGTGCATGTTGGTTCCAGATGTGTTTGTGCTGTAGGAGCAAGGCATGCTGAAGTGGGTAACACTGCTATACCATGAGGTAAGCCATTCCCATTTTCTTCCTGACAGTTAAAGTTGATTTCAAAAAGCATTATTTGGCTGGATTTAAATAGTGTTAAGTAAAACAATGATGGTTTTGTCTAAACTAGGGAAGCGAGGGGTAGGATGGAGTAGTCTCTTGTGTGCAGTGGCTTAGGGGAAGGTCACTTGTGCAATTGTTTGGTTTTAGGTGGTGGTTTTGATGGCTTTGCTTACATGCTGTGTTCACTCTTCATATGCCTCTGTGACAAACAAAAAATGTGACAAGGATTTCAAATGGATTGCCATTAAAATGAAGCAAAAGTAAATGAATGCATATTGAGAAATTAATTTTTTTAACTTGGTTGCCCATAATTCAATAATTTTTCTTCTATCAAAGAAACTTTTCAGGGAAGAAACAATACGTAGGTTTACAGTTGAAGTAGTAATTTGAAATTGTTTGTATTTTTATTGTCTTATAGGACTTCTCTGGTCACATACATTGACTATTAATTTAATGAATTGTAGCTTTGTAAGTCATACACTAAACAATGAAGTTTTAGCTATTGTAATCTTTGTACTTTTTAGTCATTAAAGGTTTCCCTTTTCTGATTTTTGTCATATAAATTCTTACTCATGCAGGTAATCCCATTAAAATTCTCTGAGACTGCTGGTGTGAATAGTCTGGTAGTCTGGGTCTAAATTAATAAAGGAATTTCATTTCTATTCTTCTGGAGTAGAGGTATATAAAACACTGAAAGTGCTTTAAGTGTTCTTTAACCCAAGCTGTAAAAGATACCATAAATTTAAAAAGTGACAGTTTCTATAATACATAGCAAGAATAGCAGAAATTATGGTGACTGCTGAGATGCTGAAATTATTATGAATTTCCTTTAGTTAAAAGGAAAATGGGGATCTGATTCTGCTTTTCTTGCACTGGTTTTATCCCAGTGTAATGCTATTGAGTTCAGTGGCGGTCAACCGGACTTGCATCTGTGTAGGAGCATATATATATTTATATATATATACACACACACACACACACACACACATATATATATATATATACACACATATATATATACACATATATATATATACACACACATATATATATATAATCTTGCCATTTCAGGAAAGCTGATCCAGTTAGATGTCTGAGTTTTTAGTGAGAAGAGCACCATGTTGTAAAACTCTGTCAATAGCTAAAGTTCACTAGTACCATTGTATTTAACTTTTCTCTAACTTTTCTAAAAAGTTAATTTAGGTCAAAGTTATATACATGTCCAGCGACCTGCGGTGTTTTAGATTATGAGATGAATTGAGGAAGGTAATTCTGAGAAAAAAATATTGAAATATTGGACAGTTTAATATTTTGTCAAATATTCTAACCTTTTGCCATAAAGTTATTTTTCAAAATGGGTTCATCTTGAAAATTTCGTTTATATTTTATCAGCAGTCTTGAATTACTTCTGCCAACAAATGTTTTAATGCAAAGTTGAGCCATCATTCTGAAAAAAATAAGTAGTTGAGCAAATCCCAGGGATTTTAGAACCTTGTTCTATGTATAATAGAGTTTGTAAGCTGCTTCATTGGAGTCAGCATGCCTGAAGGAAGAAACTTCATAGGTCTTCCAGAGCTTTGAATTCTCCCATGCATGACTTCTCAGAACTTTTCAGCATTTTCAGCCTACCCGACAGGTTGAGAGACGTTGCAGATGGCCAGCAGAGCTAGAAAGATTTTACACACTCAGCAGCAGTCATTTTAGCACATCACAGTTGCTGAGCAAAGTGCTCAGGCTTCCCCAAAAGCAGCAGCTCAGGGTCTGCACCATGAGCACTTGCTGCAGAGAAGTGCTGCCGTGAAGGTGTCCCAGAGAAAGCTGGAATGTATCAGCTATTTTACTTTCTCTGTGTGTGTATGGTGGTATTCCCATGCTTTCCATGATTCCTTTTCAGAAATACATCCAGTCATTGGAGGATGTTTCAGAAAGAAGCACTGATGCTTTTTACTTATTAGCAATGCATGCTGTATAAAGCCTAAGAAAAAAATAACATGGTGAAGGAATCCTGAAGGTGGAGGTCCAAGACAACTTTGCATGGAAAAGATGTATAATAATATACAGATTTCTGCAAAACTGGATAAATCTTTCCTATTTTAGAAATCTTTTTTGTATTTTAGCATTTGTAAGGTACTGTCATTGATTAATGTGTTCAGTAAGCTCCTCGGCCTCTCTGATAGGTTTTAAGTTTTGGAAGATACTCCTGGACTGTGCTGTGCAGTCACTAATCTCAAACAGGGGCTGACTTTTAGAAGCAAAGTGAAGCAGCAGTTCATGCTTTGGAAGGGAGGTATGGGACTGCAGTCTCTAGTTTGTCCATGTTTTCCTGCATTTCCATATTTTTATTGTCAATCTATATATGTCCAAATTTCAAACATACATTTCAGAGATCTTGCATCAAGAAACACTTACAGAAATAATTTCAAGCCCTCCTCTTACGCTTAGCTTAAAAGCTGTTTTCTTATGTGTACCTTATAAGCAAATTCTCCCTAATATTCCCTGCCTTGATTTTCTACACAATTCAACAGAGGGATGAATTACACTCATGGCAAAGTAATGCAAGGAAAAAGCTAGTGCAATAAATATCTCGTTGCCCAGGACGTCCTCTTAGGTCCTGGTATTTTATGATGCATTTTCCTGGATGCACATTGGCACATACACTCACCCTGTGGGATTGTAGCAATCATGCCTTGAAAATATATTTGCATTCACTAATAGTGAATCACCTGAATTTATCCCAAATAAAAAATAAATCATCCCACTTTCTGTATTCAGTAATTAGATTCCTTTTGCACATTTTTATTTTTGATGCATAAGCGTTTCCATAAATGGATTACATCTGGGTACTGTGATGAAAAGGTTATTAGAAATGTGACACAGACAGATAGTCCTTGCGTTAAAATAATTCCCCAGTGGCATAAGCGAAGCTTTATGTTGGCCTTGTGTGACTGTAACAAAACATTTTAGCTGCTGCACTGGGATAGTGTGTCATCCCAAGGAAACATAAATAGGTCCAGGTCCACCAATTTGTCTTTCAGATTTTTTTACCAGTGTATGTCCAGGATGGTCTGATTTGCTCGACATTATTTTTAGATCCGTGGTATTGATGGAGAGATTCAGATAAATGTATAGTTGACGTGCAGAAACATTATATCAGCCTTGGAGACAATAGCAAAGGCATTGTCTGTCAAGCCATGATAGAGAATGTGCTTTTTAAGTTCCACACAATATGTTTGTACTTCTCAACTAAAATTGTAAAAGCTACCCAAAAAACCCACATGCTGTAAACTAGCAGAAATCATGTTCACATTACCATGAATGCAGTGCCAAATGCAGTATTTAAAGAAAATGCAATCCAAAGGTTCAGGAATAAGATAAATGACAATAACTTTCACAAGCACTTGCAAAAACATCTGCTAACCTTTCCAAACACAACAGACTTTCACCTTGATGTGTTTGCATTGGTTGGAAAATGATCTGCTCTCCATTAAATTCAACACTAAATGGCCCAGTGGGTGTAATGAAGCAACAACATAATAAAAAAATAAAAATCCCTATACTTGTAAATGCTGCCAGAGCTATCTGAATATTTTATAATGAGTAGATAATCTGAAAAAAAATGGTTCCTGCTGTGAAAGTATAAATGACAATATTCAAACATAAGACCTAATTCCTCTTTTTTTTTTTTTTTTAACAGAGATGTTTTTAGAAATGCATTTAGAGAAAGGCAATAATAGAACTTTTGTTTGATTTAGAAATGTCTTCCAAAGGGTAACTGATTAAAGCACTAAAATTTGGTCTTCTATGGTTCCTGTGTTTTCAAGGTCTTTTGTTTAAAAATATCGACACAGCAGTTCCCTAAAACAAAAGTATAACAAAAAGGAGGGGGAGATTGTGATTTGGATATTTTTATATGTGGTAAACATTGCTATTTACTAAGACTTCAGAAGCTTTGAAAATTCAAACCATAAAACTCTGAAAATCTTTGGAAATTCTTTCAAATGACAAGAAATAATAATTTCTAAAATTGCTTAGATTTAAAAAAAAAAGGAAAAACCCACACATTTCTGACATTTCTCCTGAAAACAAAAAAATCTTAATTTTAATTATCCCTTGCTTGAAGCCTTTAATTTCCTATTCCCCATTGTTACTACATTTATTACTAGTTTATTTTATTTCGTGTCTAATGGCTGCATTTTTTTGTGCATAAAAAAGATTTTAGGGGTTGAACTGTCTTTCTGAAAATTATTATTCTTTATTCTGCAATGTTTGGGTTTTTTTTGGGAAAGTGGTGGTTGTTTATTTTTTTAAACAGAATTCCCACAGAGCTTATTCATGTGGCTTGCCTTTTTAATTCTTTTCCTGTTTCATTTTGTAGATGTATTTTCATCAGCATATTGCTGAAATACTTATTTCTGAAATACTTAATCACAAAAGAAAAAAAAGTGACTGTGTATCCAAAGGCATAACGTATCAGCAAACTTGTAACAAACTCTAACTGAAACTTAATTTTAAAACTGCCTACTTGGATACAGTGGTAGTTAGTGATTGTATTGGAGTGTTAAAAATGGAATTTACTTGTCTGCAAAAATGAGTTGCTCATTATGCCCAAACAGCTGTTCATGCTCTTGCTTTCTGCTGAGATAAAGTTTTGACTGGATATTTAGGTACTGGGAAAACTAAAGATATTTAAGGTGGAAAATGGCACTTACAGGATATCTGGATGACAGGTTGTAGGCTGATTTCACATATGGGAGTTGATCCAGAGAGACCGAAAAAAAGTGATTTTTATCTATGAAATCAAAAATAATACTCTTGTATCAGCAATAGTATGGCCAGCAGGACCAGGGCAGGGATTGTCCCCCTGTGCTCAGCACTGATGAGGCGTCACCTCGAATCCTGTGCTCAGTTTTGGGGCCTTCACTACAAGAGGGACATTGAGCTGCTGGAGCAAGTCCAGAAAATGGCAATAAAGCTAGTGAAGGTTCTGGAGCACAAGTCTGATGAGGAGCAGCTGGGGGAGCTGGGGGTGTTTAGTGTGGAGAAAAGGAGGCTGAGGGGGGACATTATTGCTCTCTGCAGATACCTGACAGGACGGCGTAGCCAGGTGGGGATTGGTCTCTTCTCCCTGGTAACAAGTGATAGGAGATATCCTCAAGTTGTGCCAGCAGAGGTCTAAACTGGATATGAAGAAAAATTTCTTCAACAAAAGGGTTATCAAGCACTTGAACAGGCTGCCCAGGAAAGTGATGGAGTTGCCATTCCTGGGGGTATTTGAAAGACGTGTGGATGTGGCTCTTGGGGACATGGTTTAGTGGTGGACTTGGCAGTTCTGGGTTAATGGTTGGACTTGATGATCTTAAAGATCTTATCAACCGAAAAGATTCTATGATTCTAATTCCCTATTCTATTTTTTCCCTTCCCTTTAAAAGCTGTACCGACTGCCCGCCTTCTCAGAAATATTGCTAAACCCAAGTTTTTGTCTAGCAGCATCACCCTGAATTGTGGTCGGATGTTTCTGTCCCTTCTTTTTGAGCTCAGTCAACTCCGACTGCCGTAGACAGGAGTTTCGAGGCTGTGAGCACAATTTCCATATGTGGAAATCAAGAATATGGAAAAAATAACGTACTTCAGGTTGCTTGACAACAACAAATTTTCTTGATAGGCAGAGCCCAGATAGGTTTTCTAGCTCTACCATTTGTCATGTTAATTACTGCCTCGGGTACAAGGTCTGTACCACAATATACTGCTGGTGGAGAGGGAAGTGACAAAACACAAACTGCTCACTTTACGTGCATGGGAAGAGCATCCCTCTGGACCTGGGTACCACACACATAGCTGACCCTGTGCCTTTTTCCGGCCCTATTTTATGCAGAAATCTTTGTTTTCACAAGGACCGTTTCTGAAAACAGATTGAATAGAAAGCAAATGAGGGAATTTTCGTGGCTTGTAAGTCATCACAGTAGTGCTTCTCAGATTTTAGAAGCTGATGTTTGCAAATTAATTACTTGGCCTTTAAATAGTTCCAAACCACCCAAAGTGCTCCATTATGTTAGCACAGGCTTGAAAAATAGATATGTATTACTAGCTAATTGAATAACATATGGTGTTGATTAGTGCTTAGCTCTTTTTATAGAACTCAATTAAAAAACTGACTGCAGTATATTTTGAGACTATGAGATGTCTGTTGGTTGCTTCTGGCATGAGGGAACTGCTGAACCAAGAAATGATGAACTTTTTCTGTTTAGTCCATCTATAAGTTCCTTTAGGATCTCTTGGTGAATTGGCTGTGATGGGAGATAGGCTGGGGTTTGTTCATTTGCTGCAGTATTGAAATGCAGCCTTTCCTGAAAGATTTAAGTGCTCTTCGGGCAAAGCAAAACAAAAGCCCAGGCTTTTATTTTCTGTGCTGTTGCTTAAGGTATACAGATATACAATGAGCCTGTTTCAAATGGATAAGTATCTATTCTTATAGGGCTCAGTTTGCAGAGATGCATTTCTTGGGAGGAGTCCTAGGCCAGAGACATGAAATTATAAAGCCCTCCAGTCACAAATAATGTCAATCTCATTTTGCCTCATTCCCCCCGAGGAATAAATGTGAGGAAAACCTGCCTTTATTTCTTTTGCTTGATGCAGTTTTTGCTTAAGAGATTATTTTCCTCTTAGACTTCACAAAAACACCTGAGATGATGATGATTATGATCTTATTATTCCCATGAATGATTGAAGTGGTGTAGCAGCTAGCAGCAGTGATCAGACTGGGAGGAGCTGGTAGGATATAGAGAAAAAATAAACAAGAAAATAAGATATTTCTCTCCCTGACTTTTCTTCCCCCCATGCTAAGATGCCTCTTTTACTCTATTTTGTGTGGAATTTTTA
This sequence comes from Aleadryas rufinucha, assembly GCA_013397815.1. NCBI lineage: Eukaryota > Metazoa > Chordata > Aves > Passeriformes > Aleadryas > Aleadryas rufinucha. Next base: position 13,686 of record VZTH01014285.1, on the reverse strand, counting down.
AAGAGAAAATTTGGTAAATACTGGCTTCAAATGTAATGTGGTCTGAGCTGTATTAGGCAGACAGCAAGGAGAGATACTGAGTTTTATCCATAGTTTTATCACTGACTAGTAATTTAGCTCTTGGGTGTATGACCTGACAAACTCTTCCTTGATGTTTAGAAGCAAGTGATTATTCTTGCTCACTAAAACTCCTAGTGGAAGAGCTTTCCTATGGTGTAAAATCACTTAATGCATATATTTTCCAGATTTTCACATCAAATTTTATTGTATTGCATGCGATTTCATATTTAAATTTAATCTGAAAGGCTCAGAACAAAGGAGATCCTGAAAAATCGATTGGTTTCTAAAAAGCATTTCAGATCCCAGCAGATTCCCATTCCACAGTAGCTCTTCCACTGAAATGACGTTCATTCATCCATCCGTCCATCCAGAGAAAAGAGATGAGTCCTGCAGCGTATCCTGAAGGTTACTCAGGTCATTTGGGAGGGAGCTGTGTTTCACAGATGCAGTGCTTTCACCGTGAGTGACCTTTCACCACTTTGCTGTTTAGTCCTTGTTGTTGTGTGTTTGTTCTGCCACAGCCGTGATGTGCGAAATAGGCCGTTCATGACCTAAATTGCTCTGGGCTCTAAACCAGGAGCAGGTGCAACTGTGACCAAAACCGGAAGGCTGCAGTGTTGGGATCATCCAGTGATAATGGGGGTGGAAGAAGCCAAGGATGTTTTATTTTTGTATTCCTGATCCTTCCCCCAGGCTGCCCTGCCCCCACCATCCATGTTTAAAATAGATGGCAATACAATCATTTTAGGTGTCTCCCAGGAATAAATTTCTAGAGCTAGCATTTTATTCAGTGAGATCAACTAAAGGTTGCAAAGGCAAGTTAGCACTCACTGGCTTTTTTGGTAAAGGCATCACAAGTACTCAATGCAGCAGGGAGTTTCAAGCAGCGTAAGACTGATAGAAAGACTTCAGCACAGAGATAACGGTTTTGGGAAGGGTCCTGTCACATAGCTTCACTCACGATGTGAATAAGATTCTGAAAAGGCTGATGCAAAAGTCACTGTGCTACAGTGACTTTCATCAACTGGTGATGTCCAATCACCTGAAACATATAGCACCAAATTTATGAAGTTTGAAAAGATATGAAGATTCCAGTTATTACCAAAGGTCCTTTTGTGTAGCATGCCAGTAACATCCCCCAAATATTTGAAAAATGACAAGGTGATGATTGATGATTAAGGAGAGGATATTGACAAGCGATCAATCTCTTTTTTCTCTTTTTTCTTTTCTTTTTTAAACATTGCATTAACAGCAGTTTCTTGAAAGCAGCTGATATCTCTCAGTATTTGTTGTTATCTGTTGATATCTCAAAAATGAGTATTACTGTTATTACCTGCAAAAGTTCAGTCCTTTTAATGTTTAGAGAGACATTATCACAGGCTGAGCAAGATTCATCCCATCTAACTTGAGATCTACAGCACAGACATCTGCAAATGAAGAGGAATACTTTTTTCTGAGAACGAAACACCTGAGTTTATGCTTTAGTCTGTTTCATAGTGAGATGACTCTTCATAGGCCTTCTTGGTGAAATTTAAAGTGTCTAGGAATACAGCAGAGTCTAGGAATGAGTAACTGAGATGCAAACATCTGCATCTTTGATGATTGCTACTTAAATGTCTTTCACAGTTTTGAAAAGAAGTATTAGAAATCCCTGAATATTGTAATTAGTGGACTTTTGTCCTTAATTCCCTGTCCATCTTTTCTATCCTACAGCTATTACAGGAATATATTTATTGTAGCAACCTGTTGGGAAGCAAACAAGGAGATATGCTTTAAGATGTATAGAATCATAGAATGATTTAGGTTGGAAGGGACCTTAACGATCACCCAGTTCCAGCCATCCTGCCGTAGGAAGGCAACCTTCCACTAGACCAAGTTATGCAAAGCTCCATCCAGCCCGGCCTTGAACCCCTCCAGGGATGAGGAGTCCACTACTTCTCTGGGCAACCTGTTCCAGTGCCTCATGACACTTACAATAAGGAATTTTTGTCCTAATACCTAATCGAAACATATCCTCCTTCAGTTTGAGGCCATTCCCTCTTGTTCTATCACTACAGGCCCTTGTGAAAAGTCCCTCTTCAGCCTTGTAAGCTCCTTCAGGTACTGGAAGGTTTCTCTAAGGTCTCCCTGAAGCCTTCTCTTCTCCAGGCCTAACTGGGCATTCATCAGTGGCGAGAGGTCTGCATTCAGTACAACTGACTTAGGTACACAGTGGTCTCTGGGATTCATGTGCTCTGTTGGCCTCTTNTCACCGTGAGTGACCTTTCACCACTTTGCTGTTTAGTCCTTGTTGTTGTGTGTTTGTTCTGCCACAGCCGTGATGTGCGAAATAGGCCGTTCATGACCTAAATTGCTCTGGGCTCTAAACCAGGAGCAGGTGCAACTGTGACCAAAACCGGAAGGCTGCAGTGTTGGGATCATCCAGTGATAATGGGGGTGGAAGAAGCCAAGGATGTTTTATTTTTGTATTCCTGATCCTTCCCCCAGGCTGCCCTGCCCCCACCATCCATGTTTAAAATAGATGGCAATACAATCATTTTAGGTGTCTCCCAGGAATAAATTTCTAGAGCTAGCATTTTATTCAGTGAGATCAACTAAAGGTTGCAAAGGCAAGTTAGCACTCACTGGCTTTTTTGGTAAAGGCATCACAAGTACTCAATGCAGCAGGGAGTTTCAAGCAGCGTAAGACTGATAGAAAGACTTCAGCACAGAGATAACGGTTTTGGGAAGGGTCCTGTCACATAGCTTCACTCACGATGTGAATAAGATTCTGAAAAGGCTGATGCAAAAGTCACTGTGCTACAGTGACTTTCATCAACTGGTGATGTCCAATCACCTGAAACATATAGCACCAAATTTATGAAGTTTGAAAAGATATGAATATTCCAGTTATTACCAAAGGTCCTTTTGTGTAGCATGCCAGTAACATCCCCCAAATATTTGAAAAATGACAAGGTGATGATTGATGATTAAGGAGAGGATATTGACAAGCGATCAATCTCTTTTTTCTCTTTTTTCTTTTCTTTTTTAAACATTGCATTAACAGCAGTTTCTTGAAAGCAGCTGATATCTCTCAGTATTTGTTGTTATCTGTTGATATCTCAAAAATGAGTATTACTGTTATTACCTGCAAAAGTTCAGTCCTTTTAATGTTTAGAGAGACATTGTCACAGGCTGAGCAAGATTCATCCCATCTAACTTGAGATCTACAGCACAGACATCTGCAAATGAAGAGGAATACTTTTTTCTGAGAACGAAACACCTGAGTTTATGCTTTAGTCTGTTTCATAGTGAGATGACTCTTCATAGGCCTTCTTGGTGAAATTTAAAGTGTCTAGGAATACAGCAGAGTCTAGGAATGAGTAACTGAGATGCAAACATCTGCATCTTTGATGATTGCTACTTAAATGTCTTTCACAGTTTTGAAAAGAAGTATTAGAAATCCCTGAATATTGTAATTAGTGGACTTTTGTCCTTAATTCCCTGTCCATCTTTTCTATCCTACAGCTATTACAGGAATATATTTATTGTAGCAACCTGTTGGGAAGCAAACAAGGAGATATGCTTTAAGATGTATAGAATCATAGAATGATTTAGGTTGGAAGGGACCTTAACGATCACCCAGTTCCAGCCATCCTGCCGTAGGAAGGCAACCTTCCACTAGACCAAGTTATGCAAAGCTCCATCCAGCCCGGCCTTGAACCCCTCCAGGGATGAGGAGTCCACTACTTCTCTGGGCAACCTGTTCCAGTGCCTCATGACACTTACAATAAGGAATTTTTGTCCTAATACCTAATCGAAACATATCCTCCTTCAGTTTGAGGCCATTCCCTCTTGTTCTATCACTACAGGCCCTTGTGAAAAGTCCCTCTTCAGCCTTGTAAGCTCCTTCAGGTACTGGAAGGTTTCTCTAAGGTCTCCCTGAAGCCTTCTCTTCTCCAGGCCTAACTGGGCATTCATCAGTGGCGAGAGGTCTGCATTCAGTACAACTGACTTAGGTACACAGTGGTCTCTGGGATTCATGTGCTCTGTTGGCCTCTTGAATGTACCCAACGTGTTTGAGTATTATGTACACAGAGCCAGAGTCACAGTGATTGATACAGTTCTGTGTTAATAAGATGGTCTGGAAACAGAACAATTAGTTGTAGTACAAATGAGGAAAATTTCCTTTCAATTTTCTTCAGTAGAAAGTATTCCATTGGCTTGCAGTTAAGAAGGTAAGGATTGTTTCAGGGAAGGGTGAGATTTCTAATCCCTCAGCTTCAAGCACATTTAAGAAGAGAAATCCCCAGGAAGTAGCTACGTTATCTAAGCCAGCAAACACCATGAATTGTAGTTGTGCTGGTTTTCCACATGGGACACTTTTCTACTTCACAAAGCTATAATGTTGTGCAAAGTTCATTTTGCTGGTAAGCATCATTGAGCCAAAACTGAGTTCAGACCTCAGGGAAAATAAATGTAAGCATTTATCCAGAGTGCTATTTAAATTGGCATGAAATTTTGGGATCTTGGTTGCCTAGTTCACTCATTTCTAGTGCTCTGCAGGCTTCATTAGGACCCCTAAAATTGAGAAGCTAGCTTTCTTTTACAGGGAAAAAGTAGTAATCTTCAAAATAAATGACTTTAAATGATATGTAACCAGTACAGTCAACATGAACTCTATAATATGATGGCAGGGAAAGAGGGTTTTTGTTTAAAGCCTATCCACATATTATCAAACCTATGAGACACTGANTGTATTGCATGCGATTTCATATTTAAATTTAATCTGAAAGGCTCAGAACAAAGGAGATCCTGAAAAATCGATTGGTTTCTAAAAAGCATTTCAGATCCCAGCAGATTCCCATTCCACAGTAGCTCTTCCACTGAAATGACGTTCATTCATCCATCCGTCCATCCAGAGAAAAGAGATGAGTCCTGCAGCGTATCCTGAAGGTTACTCAGGTCATTTGGGAGGGAGCTGTGTTTCACAGATGCAGTGCTTTCACCGTGAGTGACCTTTCACCACTTTGCTGTTTAGTCCTTGTTGTTGTGTGTTTGTTCTGCCACAGCCGTGATGTGCGAAATAGGCCGTTCATGACCTAAATTGCTCTGGGCTCTAAACCAGGAGCAGGTGCAACTGTGACCAAAACCGGAAGGCTGCAGTGTTGGGATCATCCAGTGATAATGGGGGTGGAAGAAGCCAAGGATGTTTTATTTTTGTATTCCTGATCCTTCCCCCAGGCTGCCCTGCCCCCACCATCCATGTTTAAAATAGATGGCAATACAATCATTTTAGGTGTCTCCCAGGAATAAATTTCTAGAGCTAGCATTTTATTCAGTGAGATCAACTAAAGGTTGCAAAGGCAAGTTAGCACTCACTGGCTTTTTTGGTAAAGGCATCACAAGTACTCAATGCAGCAGGGAGTTTCAAGCAGCGTAAGACTGATAGAAAGACTTCAGCACAGAGATAACGGTTTTGGGAAGGGTCCTGTCACATAGCTTCACTCACGATGTGAATAAGATTCTGAAAAGGCTGATGCAAAAGTCACTGTGCTACAGTGACTTTCATCAACTGGTGATGTCCAATCACCTGAAACATATAGCACCAAATTTATGAAGTTTGAAAAGATATGAATATTCCAGTTATTACCAAAGGTCCTTTTGTGTAGCATGCCAGTAACATCCCCCAAATATTTGAAAAATGACAAGGTGATGATTGATGATTAAGGAGAGGATATTGACAAGCGATCAATCTCTTTTTTCTCTTTTTTCTTTTCTTTTTTAAACATTGCATTAACAGCAGTTTCTTGAAAGCAGCTGATATCTCTCAGTATTTGTTGTTATCTGTTGATATCTCAAAAATGAGTATTACTGTTATTACCTGCAAAAGTTCAGTCCTTTTAATGTTTAGAGAGACATTGTCACAGGCTGAGCAAGATTCATCCCATCTAACTTGAGATCTACAGCACAGACATCTGCAAATGAAGAGGAATACTTTTTTCTGAGAACGAAACACCTGAGTTTATGCTTTAGTCTGTTTCATAGTGAGATGACTCTTCATAGGCCTTCTTGGTGAAATTTAAAGTGTCTAGGAATACAGCAGAGTCTAGGAATGAGTAACTGAGATGCAAACATCTGCATCTTTGATGATTGCTACTTAAATGTCTTTCACAGTTTTGAAAAGAAGTATTAGAAATCCCTGAATATTGTAATTAGTGGACTTTTGTCCTTAATTCCCTGTCCATCTTTTCTATCCTACAGCTATTACAGGAATATATTTATTGTAGCAACCTGTTGGGAAGCAAACAAGGAGATATGCTTTAAGATGTATAGAATCATAGAATGATTTAGGTTGGAAGGGACCTTAACGATCACCCAGTTCCAGCCATCCTGCCGTAGGAAGGCAACCTTCCACTAGACCAAGTTATGCAAAGCTCCATCCAGCCCGGCCTTGAACCCCTCCAGGGATGAGGAGTCCACTACTTCTCTGGGCAACCTGTTCCAGTGCCTCATGACACTTACAATAAGGAATTTTTGTCCTAATACCTAATCGAAACATATCCTCCTTCAGTTTGAGGCCATTCCCTCTTGTTCTATCACTACAGGCCCTTGTGAAAAGTCCCTCTTCAGCCTTGTAAGCTCCTTCAGGTACTGGAAGGTTTCTCTAAGGTCTCCCTGAAGCCTTCTCTTCTCCAGGCCTAACTGGGCATTCATCAGTGGCGAGAGGTCTGCATTCAGTACAACTGACTTAGGTACACAGTGGTCTCTGGGATTCATGTGCTCTGTTGGCCTCTTGAATGTACCCAACGTGTTTGAGTATTATGTACACAGAGCCAGAGTCACAGTGATTGATACAGTTCTGTGTTAATAAGATGGTCTGGAAACAGAACAATTAGTTGTAGTACAAATGAGGAAAATTTCCTTTCAATTTTCTTCAGTAGAAAGTATTCCATTGGCTTGCAGTTAAGAAGGTAAGGATTGTTTCAGGGAAGGGTGAGATTTCTAATCCCTCAGCTTCAAGCACATTTAAGAAGAGAAATCCCCAGGAAGTAGCTACGTTATCTAAGCCAGCAAACACCATGAATTGTAGTTGTGCTGGTTTTCCACATGGGACACTTTTCTACTTCACAAAGCTATAATGTTGTGCAAAGTTCATTTTGCTGGTAAGCATCATTGAGCCAAAACTGAGTTCAGACCTCAGGGAAAATAAATGTAAGCATTTATCCAGAGTGCTATTTAAATTGGCATGAAATTTTGGGATCTTGGTTGCCTAGTTCACTCATTTCTAGTGCTCTGCAGGCTTCATTAGGACCCCTAAAATTGAGAAGCTAGCTTTCTTTTACAGGGAAAAAGTAGTAATCTTCAAAATAAATGACTTTAAATGATATGTAACCAGTACAGTCAACATGAACTCTATAATATGATGGCAGGGAAAGAGGGTTTTTGTTTAAAGCCTATCCACATATTATCAAACCTATGAGACACTGATGAAAATCTAAAATTACTTTCAAAATTAAGATTATAATGTTTTTTTCTAACCATATTCCATGTAACTTTCCACTAGGATCCACTAAGCATTCTTTTCCTCACCAATTAAAATTGCTGCCTAAACATTTTTACTCCAGAAAATGGAAGTATGCAATGATGCATGCATGAGCTGAAGTCCTGTTGCTTTCATGAGTTAGGTTGCATGTGTGTTGGTTTAAACACTTGTCCCGGTTTGGGCCAATCTCAAGGAAAGATGTCCAGAAGGACGTCTCCTCAAAGCAAAGCAGGGCACTGCCGCCCCTCCCCCACCAGGTTCGGGAAAAGAAAACTATTCCCCGGAGGAATGTGAAAGACAGAAAAAGAACTATTTATTAAACACACACACACAGGAAAACGACAACGATACCAAAGAGCCAAAATCTCTCTCACTGTGGAGAGGAAAACCTGGAGAATTTGAGAGTCCTCACTGCAGGGGGGTGGTCTCTCTCCTCTTCCTTGGAGCTGGGTCGAGGTTGATGCCCCACTCCAGGCCGGGGGAGGGTCCCCCGGTGGAGTCCAGATGCTCCGGTGATCTGAGCAAGTCCAGAGGAGAAGAAAACAAAGCCAAATTTTCTCTCCGTCTCTCTCCGAGGAAAAAGGAGCCGAAAAGCCGGGTGGAAAAAGCAGGCAGTGTGCTTCCTCCACACTTCTCCCCTCACAGCTCAACGCCGAGCCGAGCGACCTTGAAGCACAGACTGTTTTGAAAAGTTCGCCCGGCCGCTTCTCTCTGCTCTCCCAGGCTCAGTTTAAAAGCACAGAACTCATGTTTGGGCATAGAGCGATGGTAGGGGATACACATGACATGGTCTCCCCAAGACAACACTGGTGGATCTTTATGAGAATTTATGAACTTGATATATTTTTTTTTCCCATTTCTTTAAAAATACTAGTTGGAGTGGTAAGCTGTATTTTAAAAATGTGTTGGCAAATTATACTCAAATCTCTCTCTCTCTTTTATCACTTGCCATCTTTATTTCCTTGTCCATTAAGAAATATTGAGTAAGAATAACTCAGAATGCTTTAATCAGAAACTGCTTCTGTTTGTAAAAAAATTTTCTTCATGTTTTTGGTTTTTTTCTTAAATGAATTATTTTGTGTCCAATCAACATACTGAGTACTGCTATGTAATGCTGGCTTTACAGCAAGTGGTTTGCACAGGTTTTAATATTTCACTTTAGTCCTTTAGCAGTGCCATTATATATTCATAAATCACTGTGTATCTGTAAAGAAAATGGTGATGGACTGTAGTGTAATACATATTTCTGAAACTTCTGTTTTCCTAGTTGTTATCTAAATTCCAGTTATAAGTTATCCCCTTCCTCCAGATCTGAGAGTGCAAATATGTATTGAAGCTCTAATGACATCACATGCTTTTTTAATGAAAGCACATGGTAGATGCACAAATCACTTACTTCCAAGGTGGAATTTCCCTTATTATTTTATTGTGCTGTAATTGAGTGTGCATTTTGTAATTTTGTTTTCTGGAATGAGATTAGAATGCAAGACAGATTCTATATGCCAAAAATTAGACTTTCATGGGTTAGACTATTTTGATTGAAATATGAGAAGGATGTATTAACATGCTAATACATTTTATTAGGCTGCCAGCTTATGGGTGTAAATGTTTCAAGAGATATGAGACATGCGTACACATAGTGTACAATGTTTAATTCACTAGATTATATTTGCTTACAAAATTTTACATCTTGGTTGAAAAATCTGTTTTGTTATAATAATCTTATGCTTATATGGCTGGCACTATAGGTCTAGAGGTATATTGTTCTTGTAATTTTAAATTCATACTGCTCTCTAGTGGGGAAGGCTTTCAATGCAATAGATTTTATATATATATGTCTATATATTCATGTACAACATGTATATAACCGGGATTACTGAACTGTTACTGGCATCTAGACCAATTTGGTAAACTAGTTCTATTGTGCTAGCATTTTAATCCTTATACTGCTTTGATTAAAGACTGAATTTGCTAATTTAGAAGTATTTTAGACAGATGAGTCTTTGGAATGAGCAGTATCTTCAGCAAACTCCAGAAGGGCTGAGAGGTTGATAGGTTTATGCTGCTTCCTCAGGAGAAACCTCCTCCTTCTGTTACGAGAAATATGCTATAGGTCTGCTATTGAAAAACCTAAGATTTTCTCCTAAGATTCTACAGTCTCTTAATGTCTTCTGGGACATTTGTGATTTGTAGTTAAAGTTCCTATGACCACTGTTGGTATAATAGCCTTGCTTGAATAAATAACTTTTATGCTGGTTTGTTTTTTTTTTCCTCTCTGTAATTTTACTCTGGAATGAATTGTTTAGCCTTCTTTTTCATCTCTTGCTTTCAACAGCTACAATCCTAGATAAGAGCTGACTGTACACAGAAGCTGAAATAATACTCACAGAACTAGTTGAGTGAGGTTTAAATCTACAGCAAGTTCAGAGGTCCTCTCAGACCTGGGTCTGAATGGTCTGGGGTTTAGTGAAATGGGGTTTAGTTAGCATAAAATAACTCAATGCTAATTAGATAGCAAGAAAATCTGAAAACTGTGGTTGAAACTGATTTGAGTATTGATAGATTTTAGATTTGCATCTTTAGATAAATTTGTTTTTGTGATTTGATTGGAAGGCAACAAATGTCTTTAAATCCTTGGGAGGTCTGGCAAAAAGTTAAGCTGATGAAATTTAAGACATTTGAAGCTATCTGAAGAATGATTTGCAGTATTATGTTGTAGTCAGACCCAAGTCTGAAGGCTTGTTTAGACTTGTTTTTAGACACTGAAACTTTTCTGGATCTGGCATTAAAGACCCATTTTCTTGTGTCGCTGTAGTAATCTTTTTTTGTCTCTAGGTTGATTGATTTGTCAATTAGAGACCAAATAGTATCATTGTATTTAAGGCTGCAGTAATTTTGTCATTCAAAGTGTAGATTAGATTCTTTGTCTAGACCTTCATTTATTCACTAAGTCTGGGTGAACAAGCACTTTAAAGATTTATATGTTATGTAAAGGTCTCATCAAAATGCTAAGTTGGTATAACATTTTGCATTCCTTGAGTAGTAAATTAGGTTTGCAGTACTCAGAGCATTTCTTCACCTGTGCCATTTCTGCTCACTTTCAATCGCGGAAGCTCACGGTTACATTGGTTTCACTTGAAGTTCTGCAGATGGGCTTATCTTCTCATTTTTGTAGTTGTTGTCTGGTGTTAGCTGAATCTAAGTTAACTATCCTTCAATTACAGTCCTGGGTGGTTAAGTGAAGAAACTAATAACATGTTTATTTGTCTTTGAACTACTCTAAATGAGAAAGTTATGAAGTTATTAGACTTGGGCTTGAAAGCAGTCACAGGAAGTGGAGAGAGGATGACTGGGGTTGCTAAATATTTAAACTCATGGGTGAGGTATGTGCATTTAAGCTTATTGAACTACTGTGTAAGGCGGGTATTTTTTCTTCTGTTAATTAAACTTTCTCCCCCTTTTTTTCCATTGGCTGAAGGGCTGTTTTCTCTCACATTTTTTTTCTCAACTCCTGCAGTGTTTTTACCCTTTCTTAGATAAGTTATCACAGAGGTGCCACATCCACATCTGATGGGCTCAGCTTTGGGCACTTGGCTGTGAAGTTAGTCAGGTTACATAGCAGAACTGAAAAACTTGAACAGAAAACAAAATATATGAGTGGAAATATAATGTTAAAGTATAAAATGCAAAAAATTTTTTTCTGCCTTTTAGTGGTTGGCGGATGATGCTATTTTGTCTATATTATTTTGTATTCTCATCCGTTTTCTCTCACATGTTTTTTTTCTTCTCAGAAAATATGAAGAAGCCCTGGAGCCCCGATTTACCAGTTGATAACCAGTCATACAATGCAGATTTCACATCTCTCCCAGATCGGGAAGGTGAGAAAGAATTAGCACCTGATGGCACTGAAGAAAAGAAGGAGAGAGAAAAGAAACACACCAATTTCACTTTGTGTAATGTTTGTAACATTCAGCTAAACTCTGCTGCTCAGGCACAAATCCACTACAACGGCAAATCCCATCAGAAGAGGTTAAAACAGCTCAGCAATGGCAATCTCAAAAGTGATAATGGTAAGCATTATAATATATAGACCTTTGCCATGCTTTGATCTGAGAATTGCAGCAGTGTGCACTATGTTGATATATATGAATCTAAACTGTGTTTTATTCAGACAACAAATGCTTTGAAGTTAAAGCAAAGGCTTTTGGTGACTTCAGAGTGCTGGAGGTCATCCCTAGCATGAGCATCTGGCAAATAGCTAAACATATACCATCTGTGTTATTACAAGAGTTGTCATTTTATATTTTGTTTACATAATGATGTTGATTCAGATTCTTTCTCATTTCATTTGCATTTTGATGGTTTTCAGCATAATCAGTGATATTCTGTATTTCACAGTCTGCTAGAAAGGTTATCCTTGTTCGGGGCGTGTTTGCTTTTACTGAATGTAAGGTGGTTGTGAAATAAATTGAAACAAGTACATTACACAGAAATACATTCCCAAACTCATTGCACTTTAGCTTGCTTGTTCCGGGTTCAACCCACAGCTACCATAAGTTTGTTTAAAGATCATGGCTGAAGTCAAACAGAGATGGAGCAAAACTTATTTTGACTTTAATCGATTTCATTGACAGCTTTGGGCAAAGCATTTTGTAGTAGGTGACGTACTCTTCTATCATCAGAGTGAATTGTGATCCTCAAAGAAAACCACATTTGTGGCTTTTTGTACCAAGGCAGATTAAATAATAAATGATGGCCCCTGACAAGAAAAAAAAAATTACCATGTTACAATTTTCTCAATTTCATAACAGGTAGTACTCAACTTTGCTGTACCATGTATAGGGTTGTACGGCATTGTTCTATCTGCTTTTGTGCACCATGGCAGAGAAATAATTGTCTTAATATGACGTACTTAGGACTTTCAGACCTTTTTTCTCCAGTTCACACATGTTGCTTACTATTTTGTGGCTTGAGTTGCTTCCTGCCCAACCTGCAGAAAGATATGCAAAACAATAATCCTTAGATAGAACTTCATATTATTATTTTAATAGTCTCTGCTTTGTTCCCACTTTTAGAGTGGGGAATAACATTGATATGTTTCTGAAGTATGTTGGATGTGAGTGCTTTTCTGTGTATGAGGTGTTGCTCATTTCTGTAAAACACAATAATAAAACAACACCCCCATAACATTCAACAATACAATTAATTTTGTCTTTAAGTGGCAGGCGGGACTGCAGCATTTGGCAATGTTCAGAGTTCAGGCTTAGAAAAAAATGCTACTACCATGAGTAGGAGCTGTGGAAATGCGTAAAGAAGGATTGATTTCCTAATTGATTAAAGGTGCAATATGGTTATCCACAAATGCATTCTTTATAAAACCAAATAAACACAGTCTAATTTATTGCTATCTTTGGTTAAGAAGAAATTGTTATTGTTATTATTAGCACGACAATTTTGCTAATGATAGAAAGATTTTTTCTGCAGTTCATTTTTCCACTTTAATCTATGATAATGAAAGAATTAGTAATTAAGCAATGCTGAAATTAGTATCAAAGAGCTTCAATCATGGTTCAACATTTATATTCTGGAGAGGCTGAAACTAGCAGTATAGCAGCATATTTCTTATTTCCTCCTTAAAAGTATCCTGTGTTGTGTGTAGCTACATCCATTTGTAGTCAGAAAGTAGCTGATTGACTATCTAGCTCTATGTTTCAAAGTGCAGTTATTTTCGGGGGGTTGTGTGAAACTTAAGGTTTTTCAAATCTGGCAGATCTTTGAATATTGTCAAAAGTAGCACTCCACTGAGAGAATAGTGTAGGATAGAGTATAAGGAAGGGACTTTTCCCATATCACCAAGTTCAGTTCTCTTCAACTGAATGTTATGAATTAGAGAGACCAGTATTACATATTCCTTCTAGAAGTTGGAACTGAATTAGAACTGAAAATCTGAGTAACCATCTTCCCTGCATTTTGAATAGAGATGCTGTTTGAGATGCCTTTTCTAAGTCAAGTAGAAATCAGAACATGAGAGTTCTTTTACTATAATAGGTTTTGTCATAACTTGTATATCTGAAATATGGGCTGCCGCGCTGACCACTAGC
>VZTH01014274.1:0-32604 GCA_013397815.1 Aleadryas rufinucha | reverse complement strand
TTCCTTCCTTCCTTCCCTCTCTTCAAAGCACTGTATATACACATATGCATACAGTGTCCTCCATGTTTTGTATTCTAGACATCTTTAAAAACTATTAGACTAAACCCAAAAACAAAGCTGTACTGAACATAACAAGCTGTGGAAAACAAGTGAGCATTTACAGTATGGTTCAGTCATACATAACCCAGTACGATAACATTTAATAAAGTGGAGATTATGGAACAAAAGGGCAACACTGGGCACTAAACAGATGGAGAGAGCAGCAGGAGAGGCAACATTAGCATTCTGCAAGTCAACTTGGCAGCAGTAAGTTAATACCAGTAAGTCAGTGGATCAACAGGCAAAAGAAGGGCATTCAGCCTTTCAGCAATATCTAACCATACATTCAATTATTGCAATTTAGAATTTCATTTCCCCCTCTCCTCTTTGTGTTAGTAATTACCATTTTTAAATTTTTAAAGTAGTGCCATTTCTCTAAGATTCAACCTGTGTAGAAATGTTTAAAAAACTTCCATAGAGAACTTTGTCATAGTTTACAACACATAAACCTCTCCTGCATGGAAAACTCTGACAGCCAGGGTACTTGTAGAAGCACAGAGTGCTGGAAATTTTTACTGTGATAGCAACATACCAACAATAAGCGTAAAAAACCCCTGCTTTTTTAGAAACTCCTACTTCTATTTTGTTTTAAGCTGTCTGATGTGCATGCTTGACTATAATAGCTAAGTAATTGTAGAATTCACAATTTTTCCATTTTAATACCTGTGTGGGTGAAGAAAATAGTTATATGAAGAAAAATGTTCTGAAATTAAAATGGGTGGTGGATACACATCCCCAAAACATAGACACAACTGAATGTGAATGAATCATGTCTAAAAAGGCAGGAGTTAGGGACTATAACTTCCCTTTTTATTTAGAGTATTGTGGTAGGATTTTAAGTGAGTGCCAAAAGAACAAAGAGCACTCCAATAAATCTCAAGCTGCTAAGGAAGATCTAATTCTTTTTTTAGTGTGCAGAGTTCTGATGCCAAGCATTTAAATCCTCTTCCAGAGACAATTGGCAGCAGGCCGAGGGGGAGGAGAGGAGCAAGTTCAAAGTTAATCACATCAGCATCAATAAAAATCACATCTGGGGTCATGTAGCTGTGACCAAGCCATGAGAATCTTTCTGAATTATCTAAAAATAACCAATATGTACCAATGATGTAACAGAAATGCTAGTTCTTTCCTTTAGAAATTCTGTACCTCACTTTTAGACTGAAAACATAACTTTTAATCAACTTTCACAGCAGTCGGAAGTGCATTACATTAAATACATTTACCTAGTAGTGGTGTTGGAGAAGATCCATGTGTACACAACAACACACAAATTTTAAAAATGAGTAATTATGCTGTGAAATGATAATGAAAGTCAGAAAATAAAGTCATAGCTTCTCAAGAATCTGAATTTTGCCATACTGGTTAACACCTTTTGAAGAACACTGACTTTATTTGTAATTTACTGGTAGAGCAAAGATAAACTGTACCTTCTTGGAGTACATTATTTTCACCTTCCAGCCCCTAGCAGCAACCTCTTGTTTGCCTTTTCATGTCTTACACAGTGAAAAGGAAGAGGTAGGAAGAAAATTGTTTTGAGAATTTCTAAGCCAATTAGAAATTTAAATTTAGGCTTTCTGAGTGCAAAGTCTTGATTTATTTCACTACAAATAGAAAATACTGATTGACCTACTAATCAATGTACCAATAGATAGAGATATTCCGTATCTATGGATGCTTATATACACATGTATGCATATATATGTATATAGATAGACAGATGTATATTTATGTGTGTATATATACACATATACATGTATGTGCATACCTAGTTTAGATAATGTGCATAGTTGGCACATAGTATGTGCATAGTTTATATAATTTATATTGTTTTTATAATTTTTATATATATATATGTGTTATATATATAATACCTGCCTGTTTGTGTTTCTTATTAAATGGCACCCCAAAATGTTGTGATACTTCCTAAAAGCTTTCCCAAAGTTTTCCTAGTGGACAATGTTGTAGTAAGGAAGCAGAGGTGCTCATGTAAAAAACTGTGTGTAAAGCTCACTCACTTGTTTAAATGGAGGACAGGATGGTGCATGGAGAATTTCAATCAAAGCATTGGTAATAGGAAAAATTGAGTGGTAATCTATGCCATGAAGAATTAAGTATGTGACACATATTTTTAATGCCTTTTCAACATTCTTTAATCTTGAAATTTATTTTTTAACTATATATTCAAAATTTCCTTTATTTTTCAGTTTATTTGGCAGTTTATTTTACAGTTAATTCAATGCACCATTATCTCATTTTTCAAAATACAGGACCGTTTAAGGTTAAACAGATAGTGTCTGAAATAACACAAAAATATTTTTTAAAATTGCTGTATAATGTATTTTCAGTACAATGAAAATAAAACAGCCATGGCAAACACATTCTGTAAATGGGGAAATATTATAATTTAATCCACTTCACAGCATATGGTAGCTATGTATTTGCATGTTAAATATTGTATGTAGTAAAATGTAGTGCGGTACTTTGGTCTACAGGGAATTCTAATTTATGGGCACCTTGACTTGTACACAATGACTTGTAAGGCTTTCACAGTCAGCTATGTCCAAATAAGCCGTATCACACTTACTAGCAATTGATTATTACTCTATTAGTAGAAAAATGATATTACATTGAGTGTCAAGAACTGAAGATAGTTGAATATCTTCACCTGAGACACTTTTAACTAACTGTTCACAAAATCAGTTAACCAAAGCAGAATTAGACTATCTTTCAGGGTAAAACATAGAGTTATTTTTATTTATCTCAGGTCTGCTCTTACATGATATGGGGATAAGCAGGGACATGACAGCATGTTTTTTATAGCTTTGCACACAAGTGATGCAATATCAAACAATGTGCATGTAATAAGGAGGTAAATGCATCTTCATTTATCAAGTAGAGAAGACGTGTATTTTTTTGAAACTCGAGCTCAATATTTATCTTGCAGGATAAGTGTGACAGAAGAATGTAAATGATGGACAAAATTTTGATAAGTCAAGAACTGGAGAATTTTATGAAAGGATGTTGTTAAAATCCATCAACAGGTTTTCAGTTTCTGTCTGTTACCAGAAACATGCCATGAAAGAATTCTCACATAAAATGGACCCACACTGCAACAAGGTGTCATGTCAACTAGATGGGGTTTTATCATTACTCTCTACGCTCTTCTACTGCTGCTATCATTATCTCACATATACATCAACTTGGCTTGCTTGGGACTCTTCAGACTCCAGTTCTGCATAGCCCTGACTAAGCAAAGGCTGATGCACATTGTGAGATGGTTGCTGATTTTTCTTCTTCTTTTAAACAATTAATTCTTAAATGATTGGATTTCTCTCAGGCAATATTAGTAAATCTTACAACAGATAAAGCAGAGAGCATAAGACAGGGACTGGATGATTTGGAGATTGAGAGTTTTGCCATGAAGTTCCATAATGGATTTTTTTGGCCAGAAAAACTGGCCATAAAAATTCCTTTCATTACTTTTTTTTACCATGGATGTTATTCATCAGCCATGCCAACGCATTTGCTTATTAGACTATGATATTAACCAGGAAAAAAAAAGTGATCCTAGTTAACAATAATTCCCTTTTTTGGCAGCTACATCTGAGCCAGTTTTTCTGCCAAATCTGATGGTCATATAACTACACATATAAAAGAACAAATCAGACAAACCCCTATGAGAGAACTTTTCATTTTGTGAATAGCAATTAGGCACCCAATTACCATTTAACCATTCTGAAAACTGTTCCCCCATCACCCTTGTCCTGTTTATAAATTTGGAAATACAACAATATTTGTTTAATCCACTTTTTCAACCTTGTGTATTTGGACTTGCTGGCCATTAGATTTGGCAAGGTATATTTCGATGCTTTCTCAAGATTCCTAAACCTTTTATGTCTGCGTTCTGGATTGCAAGGACCAGCTGCAATTTGGTTGTGATAATGGCACTTTGGATATGATGACCATTTTCTTCTGTATTCAGCCTTTAGCATCAATTATTTTTTTTCTCTTACTGTCTCTTTGAGTTTTTTGTATTGCTTTGTTTTATTTGCCACATCATCCATTACATGCAGACACTGATGAGGAGAGAAAAAGAAAGAGCTTGGAAAATTAAAGTCTTTGTAACTCCAGGTGTGTTGTCAGTTGCTGTTCCCTGTCATTTTTGGTTTTCCTTGGTCTGCTAACAAAAATATGTAACTGAAAAATGCACAAAACAAAAATTAATAGCTACCTGGAGGAAAAAGAACAGAAAAAGTTTTATTTTATGAGTACTTTGGAACTGGCAGCTTGAAGCACCAGCTGCCTGTTTGTTTTACTATTATTTGTTTTAAATTTATACATGGATGGGTGGGAGAGAAGGCAACTTATAGTACTTGTTCCTGTTATGCTCATTATTTTATAAACTTGGGCTTGGTCCAAGTACAATTGCTAATGGAAAGAAAAGAATCATTGTTCCCCGAATCAGGAGAAGGAGAAGGCTATTCTGTGCCTGTTCTGTGTAGAATGTTTATTTCTACTCCCTCTCTGGTAGCTATAAAGTACTTTCTTCAATAGTGAGAAGGTTAGTCTCGCACAGAAATATCCTTATTTCTGTTACTGCTTAACTATGTTTTGTGTTAAAAGCAACAATCAAGTAGGACATCCAGATTGCACACCTTTGCTCCCAATGCCCTTCCAAATACCCATATATTTAATATTATTCTCCTAGTCAGAATTCTCCTGGCAATGTCTGCGGATTTGTGGGTGCTTCTGTTATGCTTAATTATTTTTGAGTACAAGGCCTGAAGCAGTCCCAAACCAGCCCAACACTTTATAGAAACAATCTAATCCAGGAAAACCAGAGTAGCATGGAAGACAAACCCATGCTTTTCATACAACAAGCACAAGTAGGAGTGGGCTTGTTTCCAGATTTTCCTTATACTGATCTCTAATCTCCAACCCTATTTTCTACTCTTAGTGTTAACATATTTGTACTTCGGTTACTAGTAAATAGTGTATGCTGTGTCTTTCTCATACAGCTATCTATGAAGAAATACCTATAGAAATGTACATAGGGAAAGGAAATACAGGGAAACTAATAGGATGTATCTTCAGTGTATTTAAAATAAATGATTCAGAGAAAGACTTTCTGGTTCCTAGCAGATGGGGTAAATAAGCACCTAACTGTTGAGGTTGTAAATGCATAGCCAAACGGATTCTACTGTGGCTAGCTTTCTGGAGGATATACCTTTGGGAAAAATCTCACACTACAGGGGATCACATGAGACTGCCATAGTGTCCTTTCTGCCCTTTAAGTCTCTGAAAAAAGCTTTAGCAGCTAAAAAAGGCTCTGTAACCACAAGTGAGAATAAGAGATGTGGCTAATGGGCCCACAGCTGACTAAACTCTTGTTCTCTTGGAGCAGTCTGAATGCCTCCATTTCACAGCCACACCAATGAATGGCTCAGAAATCCCCTGCAGCTTCTGAATTCCTGAGAACACAACACATTTAGCATTTTGTGTTGTGACCCCACCTGGGTTTCAGCTATCAAATGTCATACAAAATGCAGAGGCTGAACATGTGAAGAAATGAATCTCTCAAAGGCTGAAAGAGCTGTCAACAAAACCTACAGAACAAACTCAGATATAATACTTGGCATTCACCTGGATCATTTCAGGGTATGACATTAGCATGTGCATCTTTATGTGAATTTGAGCCTGACCACTGTAAAAAGAAATAAAAAGCAAAAAACTTTTTTGATATCCTTACGAATTCCAGACGTTCTTTAGTTACATTTTTAAAAGGCAAGAATTACAAAGTAAAATGTAAGCTGTTTACAGCTGGGTATCTATTTTACACACCTGTACAAGGCAGTGTATTACATTCTTCAGAACTAGCTGGAAAACTAAGATTAAGCCTAACACTCTTCAGAATTAGCAAATACCTTGCTGGAGCTAGTAATTCTAAAAACAGAACAGCCTAATGGTCTTTTCCAATGTAAGGGAAATTACTTCCAAATATCTCTTTATTTAGAGGATTTTGGCTGCTTTTTGAAAACACACATCATAAATTCAGCTCAGGGAATGATTCCTTGGGTTCATTCCAAATTACCAGGTCATTTAAATAGATGCTGTATGCTGTTACACACTTAAAATTATTTACGCTAGTTTTA
Organism: Aleadryas rufinucha; assembly: GCA_013397815.1. Lineage (NCBI taxonomy): Eukaryota > Metazoa > Chordata > Aves > Passeriformes > Aleadryas > Aleadryas rufinucha. The sequence goes on along the minus strand of VZTH01014274.1, from coordinate 26,353 downwards.
TAATTTCTTCAATCTGCTCTCCAACACTAACACTGTGGATAACCATTTACTCCAGAAAATCAACATCTTTCCTTTATTTCCTTTTTGTGGAGAGAATGTTATCAAGCATCAGTGTAGCTGCAGTGATGTTTCAGAGCATGTTTGATTTACAATGCAAATAGCTTGATTCTTTTTATTTTGAATACTGTATTTGTTCTTGTTAATTCCCCTCCTTTTCATTTTTCTCTTCTGGGTTCTGCCCATACTGCTTTGCAACTAGCATCCCAGGCTTCTGAGGCTTGAGAATTTAGTGGCTCACATTTGGGAGCTGGTGAATGGCCTATTTTGCTGGCTGAGGTACATAATGCTCGTAGCAGTATGGGCAATTATGATTGATCAGAAATAACTAGTTTATGAGCCTCAGAATAAGTCAATCAAAATTGCTTTGGTCACTTTAATATCAGTTAAGACTGAAGATAGATAGATGGAAATAATTTTACAATCATTAACTTTGCATGGTAGACACAAGGGGAATGACTTAAGGAGATAGCCTGAGAAGTTAAATTTGGAACTTCACTGCTTTTACTATGTTGTATAATTGCCTAGCTGCATGCCATCTGTTCCTCTTCCTCCCTCCAGGCAAAAGGGCATTACAGCAGAGCCAGCAGCAGGAAAGGGTAAAAACAGAATCCTATACATAGAGAAAATAGCAAGAAAAGCAATTGTAAATGTCAGCAATCAAACACAAATCTATTTTGGGTTGTAAATTAGCACAAGTAGAAATCTACTTCTCTCAGCCTCAAATCCTTTTGCTTCTGGGTAAAACCCACAAGAATAATGTGGTAGTCCTAAGTTCACACTCCAACAGCTGCAAGGAAGTTCTGGTGCCACAACGTCAGTGATAGATCTTCCACTCATTTCAAAAGAGACAAAAGACTACTCTTAAGTTTATTCTTGTCTCACGAGACCTTAAAATGATCACCCAAGTTCAACTCCCGATCCTCATTAAAAATGTGCTTGTTAAGCTCTCTGACTCTGTTTATTGGCAATTTTGCATGGTATCTTCCAGTGCATGAAGTTCTTCCATGGACAGTACATAGGTTCCTTTCTGAAGAGCTTCTCTTTCCCAGGTACTTCTGTCATGTAAGCTTCGCTGGTTTTCCTCCTTTCCTCCACTGTGCATGCCTTCCTGCCTATTTTTCCAGAGACCAGAAAGAATCAGAAACTTTTGTTCCAAGTGTTTATTTTCTTGAGAAATCCTGCATCTTTGGGTTATTCCTGATCTTGACATGTCTCTAACTGTGCTCCTGCAGCTCAGACATGCTGCTGGTAACTTCTGTAATAACTCTCAATAATTTTTATAAAGTAATGATTGTATTATGCTTATTTGTGGCTGGTTGAAAGTAGAAGTTTCTGGATACATTTCTGAACACAAGCCTCATAGCATAGTGGGGGAAGACAAAAGGTCGTGAAATAAAATCAAGAGGTGCTAAAGTCATTTGGTTCATTTTGGCGAGCAGCAGTGGTGGTCACCTATTCAAAAATGTTTCCTAACATGCCAGGGTCCATGCTTTCCCACCATAACTTCACCTGACATCTTCCACGGGGATAGTCTCTAAAACAGGTCATGTTGCCTTGATTTAACTGCACTTAAAAGAAAAGCAAGGCATTGTAAAAACTGCCTTGGTCCTTGAAAGTATGGTGACTATTTGTCCTCCATTTTCCTGACATGATTAGATGCTGTTCTATGGCTTTCATGGGTGCTAGGCTATTGAGTCATCTCTAAAGCTCCAAAAGGATGTAATGATCTTGACTGAAGGCTGCTAGTCAAGAGACACAATTATTCTCTGTGCTTTTCTCATCTCAGTAATAATCTGAGAGGGAAGTCTGTTAGTTCCTCCAAGGTCTTCAGTAAGGATTGCTGTATGCTGATTTCAAGCATGGTTGTTGCTACAGACCCAAACCGGCTGGGTTGGGGTTTTTTTTGCATTTTTTTGCAAAAAATTGCATTTTCTTCCATTAATGAAAAGCTAAGGGATTCTCACTCAAATCAAGAATGTCACCACTCTTGTTCAGTTATGTATTTAAAACAACTTTAACAATCAGAAAATAAGAATAGACAAAAGTTAATTCTCATCAAAAAATTTCTTCTATTTTGTAATGTTATTCTTCCAACACACATATATATTTCAACTTGTTAAAAGGTCTGTGTATATTTGAAGTAAAATGGTATATTTCTGAATATATTAATAAATAGTCCTCATGTTCTCACAACTGGAAGCACACTCACTGATATTAATTTTTAATTTAACAACTTAGGTCCTGGCACAGTATGACTTTAAAAAAATCACCAGGTTTCAGCAAATTTTTTGGTATATAATGACAATATCCTATCCCAAAGTCATGTTCTTCACTTTCTTCCCCACTTGTAAACTGATTGTTAACTTTGTTGAAATGGTTAATGTCACTAACTTTCCCAGCAGCATAATAAAAAATCTCACTAGGCAAATGCAAGGGTCCTCTTTAGAAGCAATTTCTCTTTTCTCTTACTTACTGAGGAAAAAATATGCTTCAAAAATATAACAATAATTTACTTCCACAGATATGAAGAAATACATGCACACACATATATCCATATGCATATATTCTCCTTTATATTTCTTTGTAGGCAAAACATAAAGACTCTGGTGAACACAGAGTAGCAAAAAATTCATAACTAGGAAGATAAAGTTCTATGAACAGTTTGTGTAATTCACTTAATGACCTTATAGGTTGTAACACAAATCTTATGTCCTGACAAGCTGCATACATTCTGTAGGTTCACACTATCTCATTGAAGACCAACTTTTAAATAAACATCTTAACCTTATTGTTTTCTGCTTATGTTCCTAATTGTCCATCGGTCACTTAGTTCCTTTCATTTGGCCCCCTTATCTCTTCCTATGCCACTACCATATCTGGAAGTTTGCAGGGACTAACTACATTCCTGCACATTCACAAAAGACTCAGAGTTTCTTTCCATGCCCCAAATGTCAATGAGATAACCTGCTTGGATTTACTATGTGTTTTTTCCCTGGAGATTTACAGAGAGGCTGCACCAAAATGTAAAAAGTAAAAGCGATACATGGCAAAAGCATGACATAAGTAACTACCATGGAGGGAACAGTTAGGGTGGTGCTGTCATTTAAACTTTCAGATTATCTGGATCTAGAGAATGGTGGCAATTTGCAACTCAGCTGAGACTCCTGATCGAAAGATAAAAACAAAAACCAAAAAAAACCAACAAAAAAAAACAACACACAAAACAAAACAAAACAAAATGCCACACAACTGTTTTCTATGGGTTTGCCACCATTGGGAGCTACCTCATAGCATAAAGACACATGAGCCTTCAATGTGATCCTCATTTGGTTCCAAACAATGTCACTGTTTATTGCATTGCAGACTCTTGTAGTGCTAAGGCCACATGACTTTTCTATTTGGACTAGCTCCAAAGAATCTCTGCTGTGAGGTATACTATAGATACTATAATCTATTATGAAGGCACTCTATAACTTACAAAGCAGATTTATGTGCTCCAAGAGTGCTTGAAAATTTTTCAGTGCATGATTTAGTTTTCCATTCCTTCTTTAGGGTAAGAGTCATAGTTCACCCACTAGTTCTCTTCAACTCACTGTCTTTATTTCTATGCTATACCCAGTCTTTATTTCTATACCCAGTCTTCTAAACATCCCCTTTAAACTCTTGTATCTTTTGAGCTTGGAACTCTAGAATTTTAGGCTTTGGTCTGCCCAGAAGCAAATGCTCATTCAAATCAATAGTATTCTTCAACATTTTTTTCCCTGACTTTCTGCTTACCTCACTGGTTACATTTCTATTTTAACATAAGTCCAGGCTTCACAAATACTTGATTCCAGAACTGGAAAATACGAGCAGTTATCCTAGTTGCTTTTACTCACTAACATTGCCCAATTAACTAGCTGAAAGTGACTGTATCTCAATATTCTAGGAATACTGACATAGCAGCTTTCTAAGTATGGCATTATCTGTATAATTAATGATGTCATTTCAAAACTGCTGAGTCAGAGAAGAGTAATGTTGTGGCAATTTTTCCTTGTTTCTTCCACTTAAGAAGGAATAATTTGATTTTCCACGCTATTCTCGTCTTTGCTTTCCACTGACAGAATCTGACCCAGTGATCTGCAAATTAAGCTGCCAATTGCTGTTGAAGGTAAATTACAGAGCCCAAAGACAGGATTCAACTCATCAAGCTATATATGTCTACAGTGTACATACACACGCCTGAGCCACTCTCCTAAAATCCTTTGTCAATCACTGAAGTTTTCTTCACTGACAAGTGCCTTCATAGGCACTTTTCAGGTTCGATTGATCTGCCTTAGTTTAGATATATACTTTCAGAAGAAATTAATCATCAGGACACCACTGGCTAGTTTGAATAGATTGTCATAGATTAGACAGGAAAACCTCAGTGATTAACTCAGATAAAACATCTCCATTTTGTCCTATGATTCACATTCTGAATCATGCAGAAAAAGATGTTCAAGTTCTTTTTGCCCACCTGGTTCCTTTCTTAATCTTTTTGTTAAAGTATCTTTTCTCTTTCTTAGCTCTTCCATGTTAGATATCTTATAGATGTGTTTGGCAAAGGTAGCTGACCTCCTAAACTCCTGTATTGACTGAACTATTCAGATTACATTTCTTATATTATTGATATATGCACATCATATTTTCCAAGTAATTGTTTATTTTAATGAGTTCTGTCTGTATATTTCTTTAATTCGTCAAAACTGTCAGTGAGTCTTATCATACACATCCCTCTCTTTTGGCAGTGTTATTTTAGATAACTTCTTACATCTTTTAGAGGGCAGAAGCAATAGTTATTATTCTTAAGCAAATGAAGAAAATTTGGTTTTAGAGGGATAGCTGAAATGAACCCTACAGATGTTTTGGGGAATTTGATAGTGGTTCATCTGTTACCACCTGTTATCTAGCTATAAGAAAGGTGAAGACTTTCTGCAAGGCAATATGACAACGTGAGCTTGATATTATGTCTTAGCTGAAAGTTTGATAGATGGGCTGTTCAGTTGAATTTATATCTAGAACATGGGAAAATGCTTCTGATTCAGAGTAACGTGGACAAGAGGGAGAAGAAGGAAGACAGGAATGACACATGGAGAAGGAAAGAGAGATATATTAGTTTAGAGTTTATATATTTTACATACTAACATTACTTTGAAAAAGGGCATAGTTTTTATTCAGTATGGAGGTCTAAAGGTTTGTGGATGAGATGAGAAGTCCATTTTCTTTTTCCTTCTTACACCATGCTAAACTAGAAGTACTAAAAGTGCTTCAAGGAAAATGCCAACCGAAAAAAATGCGAGCAGATAAAATAAAAGAAGATTTTACATTCTGTCTATACTGAGTGTATACATTCACATTAATATGATGGTGATTGTACAGAGAATTACAAAGAGTAAGGACAGGATCGGGAATTGTCATCTGGATAGTAACATTAAAAGTACCTAACAAAATAATAAAGAAATATGGTTTTAACTGAATTTTTCCCAGTTTTCTTAATGGTATTCTGCTTAGCATAGTAATTCTTGGGCAAAAGTCCAAACATGCATTTCAGTCAGTCTCACAACCCTCCTGTGAAAGTTTGGCTATAAAACTGGATGTAACACAGCTTTGCACGCTGTCATTATCTTTATTGACCGAAAATATAGCACATAACTCCTTAGATTTTTGAGACACATTTTAATTTATTTTATTGCTGACCAAGAATTTTAGTAAGTCATTATAAACGTCCATTTTCAATTTCTGCTAGTGCAATTGATGTGATTTCATACAGAGTCATGGGATCTTTAAGTCTTATAAATGCACAGATTTATGGAACTCTAGTCCATTGCTAGTGAAATGGAAATAGCACTTGCTCCTGCACTAGTTGCTCCTCATGGGAATTCAAACTTCAAACTCATTGTGACCTGCCTGCAAAAGTCCATCTTGATGTTTTAAATGGGCAGGGTGGGAACAGGTTCCCTAGATTGTCTCAGTTAGCCTGCTGGTTTAAACTGATAACAGCAACTAAATCTGATAACAGCAGATTTATATGTTTCTGGGCCAAATCCTGATGATTTTACTTAATCTATTTCTGTTCAAGTGAAACCCTGCTGAAATTAATGTGGATTTGACTAAGTGATGATAGGACTAGGTGGAGCAAGTGGCTGANGGGGAATGTTGTTTTTTGTATATTCCAAATAAAAAGATGTCAACACATTCTTTTCCTTTACATACTTCTTGGGTTTTGCCACGCTGTTATGAAAGTCTGTGTCACATAAACACCCCTTTCCCCCTTAGCAACACAACAGCTATTTGTTATGAGTGAAATAAGCAATAGTTGCTTGAAGTGCTCAAGCTGTTCACATTTAGAAATATGCGAGGGGATACAACAGCAGAGGATATGTCTTCTCTTCCTCCTCATCACCCCAAGATTTCTTTCAAGTACCACATATTATTCATCAGAAAAGTATTAGAGTGCATTTAAAATCATTCCATTAGTGTCAGAATATTTACTATGCAATGCACAGATTTCCACCATTGCATGCCTGTGCCCAAAATTGTGAAAAAAGTGATGATGCCATTACACTTCCTCAGCCCATTCTCCTCTTCTTTCATCACCTTTTAATTTCAGTTCTTTATTTCATTTCATTTTGTTAGAATTTCTTACACAGATTCTGACTTCTTCACTTGCAGGTGGTGAGAGGTATCAGTTAAAGAGCTCATCAGGGAGAAATCTACTGTCACTGGAAGTTTGTGGCAAATCTCCTGATGTCTTCCCTGCACAGTGAAGGTAATGAGAATTGAGGGGGTATGCATCACTCTGATCTCCTTACTTATCATCAGTGAATGTGGATAAAGCAATTTTGGAAACCACACTGTGCATTTTTGGGGGAGGCAAGAATGAATAATTTAAAGCTTTTTCCTTTGGCTTTACTCTGAAGACTGTTTTAAGAATATACATGAGAACTAGCGGTAAATTAAGGGAATACAACGTATCTTAAAAGAGTTTCCCTTTATTCCAACCATTTGCTATTTCTGTGCCAGACAGACTCCCAGGGCAATACAATGTCAAAAGAAAGCCCATCTGCATGTCCAAGTTACTCCCAAAGCTCTGAGAATTGACTAGGTGGAGGGGAGCAGGCACGTGGGCAGCTGATACCGACCATGGAGACAGTGACTGACCAGGGAATATGCTTTGCCTGCATCTGCCATTAGGGAAATATGGACACTTGGAGCTCATGCAGCCTTGTTTTGGCTGAACTGATGCTTTCTTGATGGAGCTACATGTTCATTGAAGTTAATGGCATTAACTAAATGGGGTTAAATTTCTTGCTTTTTCATCTCTCAGCACACCTGTGCAAGACCAGACACAGTTTAGTGCTTATTATTGAAAGCTTATTTTTTGAGAAATGACCGAGATACAGTGTAGAAAGAAACCTAAAACTGATACTCAGATTTTTTTTTTAGACCTCTTCTTTTCACAGATTTCTTTAGCGTCAATTTCAATTTAGATGCTAATCTCATTTTTGCTTTTTGGGGGAGTATGAATTGAAACCTGTGTGATTTGAAGCATAACGTAAGGGTGCACTTTATATTAAGCTCCTATTATAGAGTGGATCATATCAACATAAACAGCATCTATCAGAGTCTTGGAAAAATGCTGCAGGAACATTTCACATGACACTTTAAAGAGAGTCTAGATGGGGGAAGAACTTGTTTTCTTTTGCTTAAACTACCACTGCAAAAGAGAAAAAGAAAAAGGGAGAAAAAGGGTGCAAAAGCAAAACAAAAAAATCAAAATGAATAGAATAAATGAATTACTGTTCTAAAATGGAAGATAAAAGAAAAGAGCTTGCCAAATATAAGATAGGGTAAAATCTTGCTTTTTAGATAGATCAAAGTAAATTAAAATTAATTCCAGTGTTTTCTGCAAATTCTTTTAGATTTGCACTAGTCTAACTGACAGATGGAATTAGTCAGGTTTTACATCAGTTGCACTGAGAGCAGAATTTGTGTCTCTAACACTGCAAGAGGATGGGCTGTCTTTCAGTGCAAAGAATCCTCCTATTGATCCAATGTTTTTCCCCCTTTGTTTGTCCTTAGTTCGTCATATTAGTTTAAAATTTCTTTTATTCACTCTCATTCCTTTTCTTCCCCAGTCTGTGTAAAAGATTCTGAATCATGCTTCATTACCAGTTTCCAGTCCCACATTTTAGATTTATTTTTACAATCCTCCTACCTTTGCAGTAATTCTTCTCAGCACTGTTGCCACAGTATCTGCTGCTTCCTATCCCTCAGGCACCCTGTCATACCAAACACTGTTTGGGCTTTTACTTGAACAGAAATGCTAGCACACTAAAACAAGCTGAGGTGCAGAAGTACTTCTCTCATACTGATTTAACTGACTTTTTGATGCAGCTATCATCTCAGTTTACTCAATAAATTTTTCTGAAGTCTTTCCATTGTAAGGAAATCTGTGTTGACCTTCCAAGAGCATATAAAGTCACCACATTGTCTTTTGGTCACATTTTCAACAAGAAATAATATTGCTAAGTGAAATACAATTTTCTGTCAGAAATCTCCCTTTAGCCAGTCAAGATGTCACAATATAAATTTTAAAATCTTCTTAAACTTTTTTCCCTATCTTCCTATCAACCCTACCTTACCTAAACCACATAACAGCTTAATCATTTGGCAAGCACCATTCCACAGATTGCCCATGAAAATATAACATTAGTTGTGAAGAGGTTTACACACAGCATGTGCAAACCCATTCGAACACAGTAGAAGACAAAGGTTCCGATTTCAAGGAAAGTGCCCTGGTCTGCTGCTCCAGTCTATGCAGAGACCTAACACAAGGCTGTTTTGCAGTTGGAAACATTTATAGCCCTCTGCATTCCCTAAGAATGACTATTATTTCTAATTGGAAAGCACAGCTTTGTGATTACAGAGTTGAACAGGAATTAAAAAGCAGGTTGCTCTTCACAGTTTTTCCTCTATCTCCCTTGTGGACCGCGAACAAATCATCTTCCTTTCCTGTGTTTCAGTTTCTTTACCTGTACAGCGCACTCTGAATATTTTCATGGTTAGTAGTGTATATTTATGGCATGAATTGCTTGTGTACGGAGCCTGCAGTAAGTTTTAATCAGGTACATGCATTAGCACACATAGAAAAAGCCTACCATTCACCCTGAGAAAAAAATGTATTTTCTTATGCAGAGTGTATGCTACTTTATTCAAGGCATAAGTAGACACCATTGCAGTAACTATTCTGTCATTTCCATTGACTGAAGTTTCAAGTCTATATCCACTGTAATCATACCAAAAAAAAGAGAAGAAATTGCTGCAATTTGCTTCTGACCTGACTTTATCTGACCATAAATTGTATTTGCACCTTCTGACCTACCGTAACTTTCCATTTGCATGTGGTTTTGGCAGTTTTTCCCTGGATAAAGCTATTACACTGTACAGCACTTGTATTTTGAAAAAGAACAAACACAACTACATTAAAGAAGAAAAGGAGGGAGATGATGGGTCTGGTAAGGCAGGGAAATTACTAATTCTTTCTTTTGGTAAGACTTGTTGCCACTGTATCCCAAGCATTCCTTCACACACAGCAAACTGAAAATGTGATGGTAGCATGTGCCAGCATTTGGATGTAATAATAACAGTGAAGATGAGGTGGCACATGCTTCAGCATATGTTAGCAGGCAAACTTTGTCCCCTGGCTCTATGAAGTGTTTGAATGCTGCCTGTAGCTTTTCCAGGAGCTCACGTTTGGATGCTTCCAGTGTTATTTGTAAAACAGAATGCTCTGCAGGGAGGCCTTCAGCAATGGTCAAACGCAGATGTGAAGGGATACAGAATGAACACAGGAACACACAGTGTGTTTAGCACTCTATTATGCAGTCTTTTTAAAGAGAGTTTCAGAGAGAAGTTCCTGCTTCATCAAGTTTCACCTTTTAGATAATTGTGGATATGTAAGTGGGATTCTCATTCCCTCATCCCTCATTTGAGGTGTGTTTTCACAGCATGAGATGCTGGCACAGTGCTATGGCATCTCGTTAACAGACAAGGTTACTGCGTCAGCTAACAGCTGAGTTCCAGGAACATCTTAGTACAGTTCAATGAAATCACACAAACCACTTGCCTCGGCCTTGTAATGAATGCACAGACATAAACTATATCACATACAATTTGAAGTGAAATCGTTGTAACTAGCAATGATTGGATGATAAGATTGTTTCTCAGTAAAGTTTGATGTTTTAACTATTTTTACAATATGGGTTTTTTGGGGTGTTTGGGGTTTTGGGTTGTGTTCAGGGTTGTAAATTTTCTTGTTGTTACTGGGTTTTTGGGGGATGTTTTTTGTTTTGATGACTTTTTGTTTTGGGGCATTTTTTTGTGTTCACTTTGAGGTTTTTTGGTTGTTTGGGATGGGTTGGGTTGAGGTTTTTTTGTTTGTTTGTTTTATTTTGGTCTGTACTTAGATTTGTCAATAAAACACACTCTTCTCATAGTGGTTTTGTCCTGACTGACTGACTGGCTCTAAGGACCACTGGAAATATAATAGGGCCATTCATGTGAATTTTAAAACAAACTGTTAATCTGAAACAGATAACCCTGTTTTGAAAAGCTGTCTAATCCAAAGAAGAAAACTCGAGAGAGAATCCATCAATGTGAGTAAGAATATCTATAACTCCTGTAGAAGTCAGGAAAGACATGTACATGCTCATCCAAGGAAAATCTCACTGTATTTAATCACTTCTAAGGAGACATTCATGTATTTGCAGCTAAATGTTGTGGAGTCATAGGAAGCTCTGTCCCCCAGGATTTGCCTCGGCCTGAAATTAATTTACATGTAAAAAATGTTTACTGAGAAACAGGAAACATCTTAGATATTTGATTTAGACAAATTTTCCTGAAAGTAAGCATTTAATAAGCATGTTCTTAATAGAAAAGGCTGTGGAAGAAACTGCATGTAGCTTCTAAAAGCCCTCACCTAGATTTGGAAAACACAAGCTGGGCAGAGAAAAAAAGAGAAGCCATGGTAATAGAACTTCCTAGAAATACCTTGACTCTGGAAAACATGAGCAGCCAGAATTCCTACAGGTAACTGTATCAAAGAGTGAAGCTTCAGTGCATGTAACACCCTCGATGCTGGACAGTCAACCAGCACAACAGTAGTTTTCCAATTTTCCTGAAACACCTTTGCGGCACACAGATCTGCTAATACCTACCTTTTACTTCCCATTAAGGAACCCACAACACCTACAAGTTTTCTTGATGTCACTGTCAGAAGGGAGCCTTTTGCAAAGGATTCTTACCCATTTACTCATTTTCTTCATCTCTCTATCCCATTTGTCATGCAGAAAAAGAAAAGGTATTTAATTTTTTTTTTCATACGCTTACTAGTGTTAATAGAGCTGAATCAATTAAAGCAAATTAGATCTTTCTAACCCTTTTAAACAAGAGGAAAGACAACAATTATTGTTATTTTCTATATGACATAATTCAGATGTATATGACATAATACAGGTGTATATATATTGTTGCACTCCTATTTCAGTCAAAAACTTCATCTATGTCATAAGAACCATCCACAACTCAAATCAGGTATGAACGACAAGTTTTAGCAGCAGGTAAAGAGCAATAAAACCTCTGTTCTGTGGGACCACACAAATATTTGCTATGTGTGTTCAACAGCAAGAAGAACAATACTCTCATAGCTTGGTTCCAGGCCTCAGTTTTGGTCTGGATCACATTAGGTTGTACTTTCAGTTGTTATTCAGGAGGTACCCACACTTAATTATCTGTCTCCTTTTACAACAAGATGGAAGTTGCAGGGCTGTCTGATTACTTCAGTGACATTCCCATTTGAAGACCTGCACTTTTAGGAAATTGAACCTCATTAAATCAAAGGTCCTTTTCTATGTTACACTGTTATATATCAACTCCCTTCACTGCAGGCACTTTCATTTGATGTTACTTTTATTCCGATTTAATGCACTGTGAGTGTCAGAGCAGTCCTGCCATCTGACATTATTTTTGACAAAGTTCCATTTTATCATTTGCAAATTCTTGGTTTGTTAAGCTCCAGTCCAGTTGATTGAACATCCTAAAAGGAAGAAGGCAGGTAAAAGTGGAAAGAGTGAGAAGATGAGATATGAAAATCCTAACGCTCATGTTTATTTCACAGATTAATAACTGCAAGTAATTTGATTTCCAAGGATTTATTTGGTCAGCTGTATTTGCTGTAATTTCTTTAGAACATAACTTCCAGATTTCAAATAGGCATCAGCCCCACCTAACGCATTACTTCCAGCCTCAATTTTTTCTGTTTCACATGATAAATATTTTGATGTAAAGTTCTGTAGCTAGTTTAAAATGATCCTTTTACAAAAGATATTTTTGCTTGTTTTATTTGGCACTATTGCCCAAACACACTTTAAAGAGATGTTGAAATAATTAGGCTGAAAAGAATTACATTTTTAAGTATCACTCAGTTCTAAAGTGTTTGAGAGGCACCTCAACAGATCATCTAGTCAAAACTTCCTGCTCAAACAGGGTGAGCTACAGTGGATTGCTGAGGGCTGTGTCCTGTTAGATTTTTAATATCTCCAAGGATGAAGACTCCACATTCTCTGGGCACACTGTCCCACAAACCAGTCTTGCAGTGGAAAAAAAACAAAACAACCTACCCATCCCCTGGAAAAAACCCAACCCACCTTTTCCCTATGTTAAAATGAAATTTCTTTTATTTTTACGTATGTCCATTGCCTCTTGTCTTACACCTGTCATTTTTTCATCTTTGGGGTCCTTTTCTGGACTTGATACAGTCTTTTGATGTCTCACTTGTACTGCGGAGCCCAGCATAGGACTCAGTAACCCAGATGAATACAGGGAAAGTATCACCTCCTTCTACCTGTGAGCAGTGCTCTGCCTCATGCAGCTCTTAATGCTTTTGACATTTTCTTTTTCCACAAAAGCACACTGCTGGCTCGTGGCAAGTTTGGTGTCCACCAGGTCAAGTCATTTTATGCCACACTGATTTCCAGCTGATCATTTTCCAGCTGATCCAATCCTCTCCTGATGAGGGGGATTAATTTTGTCCAAATGCAGAATTTTGCGCTTAACTTTGTTGAAATTCATGAGGTTGTTGCAAGTCCATTTCTTGTCCAGGCACCTCCAAGGTGCAACAGACCATCTGGTCTATAAGCCACTCTTCCAACACTTTTCGAGGGAACATTCTGTCCCATCATCCAAGTCACTAAAAATGATGTTCAACAGTATTTGCCCAGTTTTGACCCCTGGGGTATTTCACTAGTAACTGGCCTCAATCTGAAATTTGTGTTGTGGTCAAAACTATGAGAGCCAGTTTTCAATCCACCTCACTGCCCATATATCTAGGCCACATTTCATCAGTTTACCTGGGAGAATGTTACAGGAAAGGGAGTTGAAAAGCTTGCTAAAGGTGAGATGAACAGCATCCAATGCTTTCCCCTCATCTACCATGACAGTCACCTCATCATAGAAGTCTATGAAGTTCATCACGCATGATTTCTCCTTCATAAACACCTGCTAATGACTTCAAATGACTTTCTTGTCCTTCATATGTTGGGAAATGATTTTGAAGAGGATTCAGTCCATTGCTTTCCATCAGATAAAAGAGAGACTGATTGGCCTGTGTTACCCTGCATCCTCCTCTGTTTCTTTCAGGAAGGCAGGACTGGCAATTGCTTTCTTCCAGTATGCAGGAATCTCCCTTACTTGCCACAGACTTTCAAAGCTGATCAAGATTCTTCTTGCAGTGAAATGGGACAGCTCCCTTAGAACTCAGGGGTGCATTCTTTCAGGTTCCAGGGGCTTATGTATGTCCAGTTGTGTTTAAATGTGCTTGAGTAGATTCTTACTGCCCTGGAATTCCTGAAGGCAGGTCTCACCAACAAAGACCAAGATGAGAGTGCCAAAGACTCCTTTGGCCTTTTCCATGTCCTTTGTGATGAGATCCCCTTTCCCCTTCAGCAACACTCCCATACTTTTCTACAACTTCCTTCTGCTGCTATTCATGTGTAGAAACTTTTTTTCCTGCACTTCACACATGTTTCATCAGGTTTAACTCCAGAAGGGCTTTGGTTTTCCTAACCCAATACCTTCATGTTGGTCCAGTGTTTATTTGTCCCAGGGTACTTTTTCTCTGCTTCCACGTTTTACACTGTTCCTTTATGTTTGAGTTCAGTCAGAAGCTCCTTGATCATCCATCCAAGTCCTCCTGTCTGTCAAAATGGACCTTTCTTGATCTTGGAGGCAGCAAACCTTGAAAATCAATTAGTTCTCCTGGATACCTCTTCTCTCCAGCACTGCAACCCATGGGATTCTTCTAAGCAGATTTCTGAAGAGTCTGAAGAATCTTTCCAAAAGTCCAAGCTGTGACTCTACTGTTTCTTCTGTTTCCATCTTTCAGGTTCCTTAACACCTCATGGACACTGTAGCCCGTTCCTGAGGTTTATATCCTGGCCAATTCTTCCTTGTTTGTATGAGGTCCAGTGGAGCACCTCCTCTCATTGGCTCCCTGATCACCTGTGTCAGGAAAGTGCCTTTGATACACTCCCAAAATGGCTAGGATTTCCCATGCACTGCTGTATTCTCCTTGCAACATATTTTGGTGGGCTTCAAGTCTCTCATAAAACATAGGGCCTGCGAACATAAGAACTCTTCCAGTTGTATTGAGAGAGCCTCACCTACCTTTTCTTCCTAGTAAGGCAGTCTGTGGCACCCACCGCATTGTCATCCATGTGGTTTGCCAACTAATGCTGACCCATCAGCTTTCCCCAGCTCACTGCTCATCTGCAGACACACACCCCATTGCAGTCTCATGTGGGTGGTCCCCTCATGCTGTCCCAGCCTGTCCTTCCTTAATAGCCTGTACCCACCCACCACAGCACTCCAGTTGTGTGAGCTATCTCAATACGTCCCCATGATTCCAATGAGACTAAAGCTCTGTAACTGCACACACCTTTAAGTCGTTTAAGACCTTTAAGTCCTCCAGTTTGTCCCATTCAGAGAGGCAGTAAGTCATTCTGATTTCCCATTAAGGTAATGGGAGACTTCCCTACAGTTCTGCCAGGTAGGCACGTCCCTATTTATGTGGATATATTTGTGTGGGGGTACCTTCTGCCCTGGTCTGTTGATTACAACGTCCCTTGTGTTTATATTAACCAACACCCCAACCTTGTTCACCACGTCCTCATATTACTGCTGGTCTTCCTCTCCATTTCTAATTCAAACGTTTCCTCACCAGGCTGGCCAGCCAGCTGGCAGAATGCTTTTTGTTCTGCTTGATCAGATGGATCTCATCTCTCACAAGCAATCCTCAATCCTCACAGGGGGTCCTTGGTTATCTGAAACAAAACCATGTTGTCATCAAGGTTTAACAGCTGCAAAGCCAATTTTTGACCCACATGTATATCTGCAGTGAAAATGTATACTGGATACTAAAGATCAAAGTTTTGTCAAAGCTCTCTGTTTTGTTGTCTATGAATGCAGGTCTCCAATGACCACATGTCATTTGTTACTATTTATCATGAGGCTGTGAGTCACATAACATTGCTCTTGTTCTTTAGTTCCCTGCACGTTGCTCTGTGTAGCGTTTCACATTGCTTGCATTCACTTTCTAATCTGTGCATTGGGAAAAAAAAGTGTCCCTTCTGACACGGGGAATCAACCTAGCGAAACTACCGATACAAGTAATTGTAACTGAGAGAATAGTTTAATTTCAAGCTAACGTGAAGAACACCAAGAATTCACCAGTTTTTAGCAGCTGTGTATTTCAGAAGGGATACACATTCTCTTAGAGCATACTGCCCTGAGTAAGCTATGACCCTAGAGAAAAATAGAAAGCTGAACTAGCAGTGGAGAACCCATGATTTCTAAATGCTTGCTATCACTACTATATGTGTAGTCAGAAAGCAAAATTGTAGTATGCTTTTGAGATATGATTCTAGCCACATCATTCAGATTAAATTATTAACACAATAGATTACATTCTATCTAGTCCTATGAATACTTGGTATTACATGTAATAATTTGGATAGCATTTGAAAAATAATGGGGAGAGTCTGAGAAAGGAAGTCATATAGTAAACAAGAAAGTCAGATTTGTAAAGAAAAATTGTGATTCTATTTAAAATAAACCTTAAAAAAAAAAAAAAACAACATTTTTTTGCCTATCATGGTCCAAACTTATTAACCTTTGGAGATTCTGCACAGCCAGGGAACCCCACATATCAAAAATATTTATTTGCACCAGGCTAACGCTTTGAGTTGACCCAAACAGAAGTTACACTCACCAAAGACATTCCTTTTCCTTTTCTCCCAAATTCAACAAGCACTTTTAGAGCTCACAGAGGCTGTTTTAAAGAGCAGTAGTAAAAGGCCTTACAACAGCAGATCTAGGAGAGCAAAGGGTATCTCTGAGAAAAGTCTCCCAGGAGGGTGCAATCTCTTGTTTAGGAGAATGTGTGCAGAGCTAAGTGTAGCACCTTCCTCAAACGACTGTGTCCCCCATATGGCAGCTTTGGGGCCAGAGACAGCCGTACTATTCAGCACACGCAGAAGCAAGACAGAAGAGCTGCAACATACCTGGCACGTCTCGGCCGTGTCCTGTGCTCATACCAGTCTCTCAGACATGGAAAGTAACTGTAAATACCTAAACCCAGTGCTGTCTTTGGCCTTGAATCCACATGCAGAAAGAGGTAGAGTAAGGTCAGATGGGGTTATTTTCTGAAGCCCTGGGGATCTGCTCATGTCCACAATTTCTAGGGAAGGAGGGGTGCAGCAAATTAAGCACATTGCCCCTATGGCACTTCATCACAGAGCAGGAAGGCTTTTCAGCCCTGAGCAGAAAAATAGAAGTAAGAAAATAAAAACCTAGGGATGGAATGAGAAGACAAGGGCAATGAAAGCAGCTGCCAAAACTGAGCCCAAAGGCAGAAGGTCTGCTAGTGACAGACGGTAGTGACCAAAACACTGCTGGAAGCAGAGACCATATGCAATATTTATTTATTTGAGGTTTATCAGTTCCTATGTGTACTCCTAACAAACTGCTTATAACCAAGGTTCGTTTGGCTAGGGTTTTTATGATATTTGCCCATCTGCACAGTTTCAGTAGTATATGATTTGTCTGATAAAAGAAAGTCTTCCTTAGTCAAAACCCTCAAACTTTTGTCCAGTTAGTATAAAGACTGGAGGCAAAATAATTGGTGCCAGGATCATCTTTAGCATGGAATAGAAATGTCCTGAGCTCCAATTCTCTTGTAAGTGGTCAATTAATAAATGGGATAATATGAATGCAGCTTCTTTTCCTGGGTTGTGTAAATCACACCTCTGGCACAGTAGAAAATGATGCTTTTCTTGGTCAGCTTATAATATATTAAATGTAATTTGTAATTTAACTCCACACATAATTTTCTGGTTTCATAGGGCCCTGAGGAGGCTGGAGGTATCACACAGAGTCTGTTGAATACTTCATTCCAATTCCCACCCTGCAGTTACAGAGCTGTCACAAAAAAATCCTCTATAATTGTTAAATAAGATTATTTCAATATGGCTACATCATCCATTTCATTATTTTAATTTTTAAAAAATTTTAAATAAAAAACCTAACTCAAAATATGAATTTTCTTATGCAGTATCCATCCTCCTTCAGAGACCAAGTGTTTAAATTGTCATCATGCCATGCCTAACATGCATACTACTTTTTTGTCTAGTTTTATCACAAGTTCTTGCTTTTTTAATCTATCTTTCAATTATCTCTTTTCCTTATAAGGAATTATTCTTGTAAGGAATCTCAAATCAACATCAGTAAGAAGAAAAATAGAAAGTAATTGGTGGCTTGATGGAGTTTGAGATAATAATAGCACTACTAGAGAAAATAAGGATGATATTCTGCCTTTAATTTATTTATTTTCTTTGAATGTGCTTTGGAAGCAGACTTAGTCATAGGTCCCAGAAATGCTGCGTCTAAGTGGTGGACCTGGCAGCCTTTTAAAGCTTTCAAAACCCAACAGGAGTTCTCTTTGGGAATTCAGAATGGCTTTGAGTTGAAATGACAGGTATATTTCATACTGTCAGAATGTAATTCCACTATCTGGAATTTGTCCAAGATATCAGGGTCATGATCTTATTCTTAGGAAGAGAGTCTTGGGATTTTTAATCATCTCAAGCAGTTGGGAGCTTGGTTTTTATTTCTGAATTAAATTTAAACATTTCCCTCAGGACCCTGAGACAATGCTGAAGCACCTGTTCAGTAAAGGTTCAGGCAAAAAAGCATGATTCTAACATTTACCCTCACTAGCTGAATTTTCATGCCTGATGCCACTTCCCATCCAAGAAATTACCAGGTATGACCATGCTCCGTATATGAGATCTGATGACAGCATCCCAGCAGAGGAAGAACATGCTGGTGATGTTTTCACTGCCTTCCACAAACAACTAAACCTTTCTTTCAGATTGAGAAAATGTTATTAGAAAGGGCCTCAAAAAAAACCTCCTTCCAATTTGGCTTATCAGCACTAGCATAAACAAAGTAGCAGTGCGGTCAGGCACAGCAGAACCAAGAAGGCACATGCAGTTTAGTGCTGACAAATAGCACAACATATTTTATGGCAAAGAAAAAAAGAGGAAATATTTGTCAAATGAAGAGGATCTTCAGCTTACTGAACAAGAGCCCTTTTTGCAATAACATGAGGAAAGGCCCTCTAGTCAGCAGCGCAATTTGCAGCTGTAAGAATGGAAACAGAAGGGTGGGTTGTACTGCTGGAGGAATACATTATCAATCAAAGCAAGGGCAAATCCAGGACACTTTCTGGGGAAAGGCAAGTACAGAGAAAATGCTCCTCCCTCAAGTTTGCCACCTCCTTCACTTATGAAATCTTGTATTAAAATCTTTATTTTTGGTTGATTCATTCCAAGATCAGATGGATGGAAGATTGAAAGACTGAAGATCAGCCCATAGGTAACACCTAGCACCATGAGAAATATGGATTTTGGGGTGTCCATTGGCCGGCCTGCATGGTACTGGGGAAGGGGCAGAAAAAAATTGAAGCAGATTTAAAAATCTATTAAACTAAACCAGTTTCAAAATTAGCCTACTTCCATACCACACAGAAAAGCTTTGAAGAATCTTTGAGGCTTGCGGGGGGGTGGAAAGAAAAGTGATTGCTGGTACTTTGTAACTTAGATATATAACTACGTCAGTGATTGAAGATGCAGTCTGCCTTCGTTTGCAGTGCAGGACAGGAAACTCTTTGATTGTAACTTGAAGGAAACATGAATGAACAGTAAGGGAGAATGGTTGAACAGGTTTTTATCAGGAGTCAGGAGGTAGCAACTTCACTTAGTGAAGAAGGGCAAGACAGAATAAACCAAACCGTCTTAGCAAGAATATTTTGCTTGACGTATCAAAAGAAGCTACCTGCTTGCTAGTACATGTTAGATTTCTAAAAATAGGCACCTCTGTATTCAGCTCTCTGGTATCCCCTAAGCCTCCTGACAGCTAGGAAGGCAAGGAGATGGATTAGTGAAGTTTGATTGTAAAGAGCAATGGAGAGTAAATATATGTATGCTGATGAACTGAACCCATTAAGAAAGTCCCACAAGGTAAAGAAGAGCATTGAACTGAGGAAAAGGGAAGAGCAACAACAAGAAAAAGAGTACATTGTACAGAAAATTTAGAACCATGACCTCCATCTCAGGCATCTAATACACTGCAGCCATTCAATATGCAGTTTGCTTCAGGCTCAAAGACTACTGGGCAAAATGTGAAGTAAATAGCAGTCAGACAAAATGAAAATCATACAGATTAAGGGCCAATAGATATTTATTGCTGTGACCATGCACTGTACCTGGTTACGGAATACATTTACAGAGTGATCTATACTGTGTATATAACATTACATTATACATGTGCACTCAGGATTATCATGGCTGGGAAAATGAAATACTGTCTCCAGTACTTTTTTTTCAAAACTCTTTTCTTCTGAGAAAAACAAGCCAATTACTCGTGCATAATAACACCAAAACCCTCTACCCACTGGCTTCCTAATAGGAAGCTTGACCAGCTGTGAGCCACTCGATGTATCTTACTATGCCGATGACAGAACCATATAATTGTTTTGGTTGGAAAGAAGCTGAAATATCATCTAGTCCATCTGCCCTGTCATGGCATGGACACCTTTCCCTAGGTCAGTTTGCTTTAGCTCTGCCAAATCTGACACTGAACACCTCCAAGGATAGGTCATCTACAGCTTCTCTGCGCAACCAGTGTCTGACCGCTCTCATAACAAAAATATTCTTCTTAAAGAATCCTTCCTGAAATCTAAATCTACTCTTTTTATGTTTAAAACTCTTCCCCTGTTCTGTCGCTACAGGCTGTGGTCCTTCTTTTTCTTTCTTGTAAGTCCCCTCTAAGTATTGAAAGGTGGCAATAAGGTCTGCCTGCCTCCTTCTCTTCTCCAGGCTAAGCAACTCTGCAGCTCTCTCAGCTTTTCTTCATAGGAAGGATATTCCAGCCCTCTGATCATTTTTGTAGCTGTCCTCTGGACCTGTTGTAGCAGGTCCATGTCTCTGTTGTACTGTGGACCCCAGAGCTGGATGAAATACTCCAGGTGGGTTCTCATGAGAGCAAAGCAGAGGGGGAGAACCACCTCCTCAAACTGTCAAACACACATCCTTTTATGCAGCCCAGGATATTAGCTTCCTGGGCTACAAGGAGACAATGCCAACTAATGTTCTCTGTAGGGCTGTTCTCAATCCATTCATAACCCAGTCTGCATTGATATAGAGGATTGCATCAACCCAGTGCAACACCTTGAACTAGGTATTTTTGAAATTCATGGGGTTCACATGGGCACTCTGCATGCCTGTCAAGGTCCCTCTGCATCACATCCTGACCTCAAGCATATCAGCAGCATCACTCAGCTTAGTGTCATCCATAAAATAGTTGAGGGTGCACTGCATCTCACTATTTATGTTATTGATGAGGGTAATAAACAGTATCAGTGTTGATATGGACCCTTAAGGGACACCATGTATTAGTCATTTCCATTTGCACATTGAGCCATTGATTAACTCTGTGGATGTGGCAATCCAGCTAGTTCCTTATCCACACTGAGCCTTTGACTAACTCTGTGGATGTGGCACAGAGTTAGTCAAAGGCTCAATATGCAAATCCACATTGTTACTTATCCATGTCAAGCCTATCTCCTCACATTTAATAGGCAAAAATATTTTGTAGAACACTGTCAAATACCTCACAGAAGTCCAGGAAGACGACATCAGTTGCCCTTCGCTTGTCTGGTAATGCAGTCAGTCCAACATCTGTGAAGGAACAGTTTTCGCTTGGTGATGCTACATTGCCTGTCTTTAATCACTGCCCTACCTGACATATGCTTTAAAATAGCTTCCAGTATGATTTTTATCATGATCTTAGCAGTTACAGAAGTGAGGCTGGTGGGTAATTCCCAAAGCCTTCAAAAAAACCCCTTCAAATTTCACTCCTTAAAAAAAAAGTGAAATTACCTTTTCTTTAGTCCCTGGGAAATTCATCAGACTGTCATAACTTTTATAGTGTGATGGAGTGAGGCTTGGCAACTATGACTGTTCCAACCAACAAAATAAACTGTCCATGTTACTTATGAGAGATCTATCAGTCCTAGCATTAATTTTGGATAAGCAATTAATGAGTTCCAAATAGTGGTATTGACAATTTTTTTAATTTCTGTTGCTACCAACATCTTCTTGGAAGTCATTTCTGGCAGTGATGATGGAAAGATTAAGATTTCTGGCTTGCCTAAAGTGTACCTAATTTGCTTTAAATTAACAACCTCTGTTCCAACCAGATGAAACCAAGTAAAATGGATGATGGGTTTCAATCCTAATCTGGGCTCTGGAGTGCTTGCAGAAGGGGTTGTGCAGTTATTCAGGTAGCCCTCACGGGCCTGCAGTGGTCTGAGGATCTGTTTGTGCCTCCTACGCTGCAGTAGATAGAGCCGATGTAGTGGCTTCCGTGGAGTGTATGTGGTCCTTCAGCAGGACCTTCTCTGACAGCCAGAGAGCAGATGCCATGCCAGCTCATGACGCCTAAGCTCATTGCTTAGGAGATTATTCACTACCCGCTTCTTCAACAATTTTTAAGTAGGTGTGCCAACTAGTATGACCTAGAAAAACATCTGGAATTGCAATGCAATTGGCAATGTGTGGAACTACTTGCTTTCACATGGTAAACAGTTTCAGAAGATCTTTGCTGCAATGCTTACTGGAATATAAGGAAATACAACAAATATCTTTCATTTTCTAATTTTGACCAACTTTCTTAAAAGATCTCTATATAATTTTATGCAAGGCCATACCACTGCTTAGCACAAGTGGTCAATCACTGTAATAACACTAACCATGAAAAATTCTCTTGGTATTACAACATTGTGTAAAATTCTATAGGACATACTCCTTTGTTTCCTTGATTGACATCACTGAAATTCGCTGTACCATGCATTTTCCATGTATCACAACTGTTCTGGATATAGAGACTTCTCTGTCAGAAACAAAAAACACGTCAATAGACACACTCCGCCCACACCCAAACACAAAAAGTCACACATGTGCGTATGCACACATACACAGAAGGAAGGAAGGAAAAAGGTAGGAATGATTGTATTGGGGTTTTTTCAGTTATACAAATGAATGTTTTGTGACATCAGATCCGATAATGGACTCTAAGTTTCTACCCACTTCTCCAAGATCGTTCCATGAATCAAAGGAACGATACAAAGAAGACAACACAAAAACACCACAGTCCATTGACAGCCCTTGGTACTTAGCAGCCTTTTTGTCAGAGGACAGTTTGCCCAGGAATGTACATGATCATGTACTGTTCCTCTTTTTGAACACCTTCACAAGCTGTCTTCAGTCTACAGTATCAAGCCTGAGTGATCTGTCTTCACTCTCAGTGCTTCTCATAGTTTAATACCAGCCTATTGAAATGAGATATGCAGTTGGGTAGATCATATTTCATCCAGGCTGGTCCATGACATATCCTCACCTCACAGTTGCTACATTTTGAAATAAGTATTTTCCTCTTTTTTTACTCATACTGTTCATTACATGAGGCCAAAACTTTCCCATAAACATCCATAATATTGCTTCCTTATCATATTTAATTTGTGCTCAGCATCATGTATTTGAAATTTGCTTATTTTTTTCCTACCCATTAGAAAAAAACAAACCCACAAACACTCTGCTGCAGAGGTACTGCCACTGTTGCCATTCATCCTTATTATGTCATTGCTTCCTTGTATTCTTTCATCTGCCTATATCCAGTTGGGGTATTTTAAGTCCTTTGAGGCAAGAACCAGCATTTTGCTTCCTGTTTGGCCAGTGTCTGAAACAGCAAGGCTTCGGTCTCTAACAGGCAGGTAATACAAATAAGCAAATAAAGAATGACAACTTAAGAGATGTGAAGATTCCTTTTTCAAGCTGGCATATCTTTTGTATGGGTAAATACAATGATACAGTGAGTAATGACTGTAAAAAAGAGAAAAATGTCAGCAAAATAACTTCTTTTTTCTTTTACCTTTTTCTTATGGCAAACACTTCATGTTTGGCTACTCTTCCTTTCTGAGGCGTTCTCTGCAGCCCCAGGAGGGTGACAGTACTGTGGAAAGATAACTTGGTATACATGGAGACAACTGATGTTTTGCATAGGAAAGTGCTGCTTTAACACACTTTTAGAAGACAACTGAAGTAGACAGAAAACACTATTTTTATATCTTGTCCTAATCACCTCCTTCAGGATATCAGAGATATACAAATAATTGCTGAGTCTGGAAGTAGGAAAGAGCAATTTCTGCTATCAGGATTATAAGGAGCTTTAAGAATTCATTTCCTTTCACAATTTTCTAACCATGAATTAATTAACTATATATGGTAATTTCACTTTCTTAATCATTGTCAATATTTGGAAGCTCCTTTTATAGATTTGTGATTAACTTTAATTGTAAACTAATTACACTGTTCATAGTAATAGAGGATCTTGTGGGTTGACAGAGAATCTATAAATGATGCCCAGGAGACAGCAACAGATTGAATACATTCCAGTCCTGTCATCTCCATTTACTAACCAAGAAAGCCTCAGGACACCTAGTGCTCAATCTTGGGAGCTATTTTTGCTTCCATTAAAAAACTGAGAAAGAATCTCAGCTGCCAGCTGAAACGACATAGGTGAACTTTCCGCTTCCTTCAAGTTTAAGCAAGGTGATAAGAAAGAAAAAATGGAGCACAATGACAGACAGCAGTGGCTCAAATGAATTGCTTCTTTATGTGACAGAGAATGGACTCAGTGCAGCTGTCTGAAAAAAAGTCTTCATTCCTCATGCCTATTTCCTAAGAAAATAAAGGTGAAGATTCAGAAGAACTTGGGGATAACAAAGCACCCACCCTAGCAGAAGTGGGATTCAGTCATACCTTCTGCATTATTTTCTTCTTTTTTTCCCTTGTTTCATCACCTATTTTATCTGTTGAAAAATTCCCTTTTTCTTTTGTAAATATTTCCATCTACTGCTGATCACTCTTCGTTTTCCCAGAAAGCTTTTCTAAAACTTGGATTCTGCTTCATGTTTCAGTTATATTAACTGTAAATATTGGAGTATTTTCCTCTTTTCGTTGCATCAGAATAGAAAAACATTGCTCTGCAGCAGTGCATAGCTTGCCATTTTGGGCTGTTTGCAAAGTACAGTTTGTGTGAGTACAGTTCTCCCCAAGCTAAAACTAGGCAGTGGATGGTCAAAGGGCAGAGTGAGTAAGAACAGTAAAAACTCATCATTGGTACGGGATGACCCAAAATACGTCCAGTATTTTCCTAAGAAGCTCACAGTAAGCCTTGTAGAGACTAGATAATAGGAATGGGCCAGGTGTAATAACAACTTGCAAGGACTAGCACGCATAGACACTTGGACACTGATATAGAATATATGGAAATTGAAGAACTGGAAGTTATGTCCAGAATTCTAGAAAAAAAAAGGGGACAGTCAGAATGAAACAAATGAGCAGACACATGCAGAGTTCTAATTTCCATAGCCAGCCTCATAAATCACATGATTCCCACAGGATAAACTCCACCAGCGTGCAGTGACAGAGTTGGATGAAATGCACACTAAAGGCAAGATAAAATAGAAACAGCAAGTTAAAAGCACTTAGAGTGTTTCTGATACAGTTGACCTTCTTGGTCCAGAGATGTAACAGGATTCCATCTCTGTGCATCCTACTTGCCCTGGTTAGATTAGGGTTGTGCCTTGGAAAATAGGTTAAAAGCAAAGGGTACACATATTGTGGCGGTTGTTTTCAGTCTGGCATTTCATCCGTGAGATTTGAGAGAATCCCACTTGCCTAATGGACTGATCACACTGAGACTCTGACACTTGGTTCGTTGCTATGGGATAAAGAACAAATGCCTTTCTTTTACTTGACAGGGAAAAATTTGGAAAGTCTTCTATTGGCTGATACATTGCCAGTTCTGTTCACATTTGAATCAGCACATACATATCTGATTAATGTTATTCTTTTTTCTGTACTTTGATCACCAACAAAACAGTTCCTTCGTCTGAAGTTTATTGTTTTGTCCTCTTTAAAAAAGCAAGCAGATACTGCTAATTAGTTACATTTAATCTAGATTAGTACTACCTCTTCTTTCTTTTCTCCAGATGTCAAGATGAACAGATAAATGTGTTTTAAGTAAAATACAAAAAGTTGTAGTGCCAGAAGACTCTAGTTCAAGCATGGGGAAACTTCTAGTCCATAGGACTAGATAGAATGAGTCTGAGAAAAAGAGTAGACTTTAAACAATTTCAGATCGAATGATTCAATTCTTTGAATGGGTCTAATAATCATATCTATTAAGACTGTGCAACTGCACCCTCCCCGGACATCACTGAACATCTCAGCCCAACTGATGTAATCCCTTCATCTCACTCCAGTGTTTCATCTGGTGAGATCATGAGGAGACAGGCTCCAAGATAGCGGCACTGTGAACTTTTCACCCACCTGGGGCCTAGAGCAAACTTGAACAGGAGATTCATCCTTTACACCCTGCCTGGCAGATTTCTCTGTTGTAACTATGTCCTATCAGTATGTGTATCAGTAGATGGTTTGGATTCCCTACCTAAAGGTAAATAGACTATTATCACTGCCATAGCTGTCTGAAAGTAAAATCACTATTGACCACTGTCCCGGTTTGGGCCAAT
>VZTH01014271.1:0-25841 GCA_013397815.1 Aleadryas rufinucha | reverse complement strand
GGGTGGGGCTCTGGAGGGCGCCGGGGTTGGGGTCGGAGGGACGCGGGTTCGAGGCCCGGGATGGCCGGGAGCGACACCGGGGGGACAGGACAACGCTGCTTCTCTCCCACCCCGCTCTAACCCTAAACCTTTTCCTCCCCCCGCAGAAAAAACTACAGGCAAACAACACCAACTAAACTAAACCTACAGCAAAACGACAAAAGAAGTCTCTCTCGAGAGCCAAGCACTTTTTAAAAGCAGAAATGTGCGTTTCGAATGGGAGCACGCTATCGCAGCATCTCACAAAGCGGCTCAGCAGCCCCAGCCGCACTGAAACGCGCACGGGTGACGAGCAGCAAGTGTTTCAGAGCCCGATGTGAGTGGCTCGGCTGGGCTGGAGGATGGGGGTCACATCCACGCACTCCGCACGGTGTGACGGTAATTGGTGCGAGCGGATCCGGCACTTCGCTTCCTGTTTACTGCTCGCACTGCAGCGGGGCTTTACAGAATCCCTTCTCCCGACGTGACTCACTCGGCCACCGGAGGAGCTGCCGGCAGCCGGACTCGTGTGAGAGTGAAGCTGAGCCGTGGTCACCAAAGCTGAGCCGTGGTCACCGAGCTGCTCCGCTGCGCTTCGGCTGCAGGGCAGGAGCTCCTCGGCAGCGCTGCGCGGAGCCGGAGCGCTCAGAGCGATGCTGTCCCTGCACACCGGGGCTGCTGGAAGAGCATCCCGCCTTTTCCCACCATCCCGGCACTCCCGCACACCAGCACAGCCTCGGGCATCCATTCCCACGGCAGCGCTCGCTCCAAGTGTGCCGTTTCCAAGGCTCCAGCGATTTAGGAGCAAGTGTTGCTGAAACACACCGCCTGTTTTTAGCAATGTTGTCAAATCAAGTTGTCGGGCAGCTTGTGTATCTGGAGAAGCCGCATCCCAGAAGCCAAGCCAAGGTTTCTCCAGAAGAACCTGGGAATGCTGTTCCTAGAACAGGCTTGCAGAAGTTAATCCCAGAGCAGGAGAGGCTATGGGAAAGCGCTGCAGGGATTCTCTGGTGTCCACACTGAGCACCACTGGTCACCAAACAGGTCCCAGAACGGTGCGTTTTATCCTCGCAAGGATCTGAGGTTGCCTCAGGCGGCTCTTGGAGTGCACTGCAAAGGGAAAGAAAGGGACAATAAATCAACCTGAGCCCCACCAAGAGCCTCAGGGCTGCAGATTTGTGGTGGAACCCAAAAAGAGCACAGGGCAGCAGAAACAGAGAGTGTCTCCATGGAATTCTGCTCATGGCACTTCCCCTGCCCAGCTCCTCCTCCCTCAGTGTGACAATAAATGCAACAAGTATAGAAAAGGCACCACAACTGTGTTTGCTCAAGGAAAAGATGCACCAAGGCACAGCAGGGTTTATTTTAGATGCTGAAACTGGGATTTCTGCATGAAATGGTGGAGGGAGCACGGCTCCCACACAGAGCCAGAGGTGCAGCCAAAGCAGCAGCCCAGCCAGGCGGTGTGGGAGGTGCGGGGCAGGGAATGGCCAGGGATGAACCCACACACCCTGCCCTTGGATTCCTTGAAAGATCCCGAGCCCATGAAGGCTCTGTGCTGTCCAGTTCCCATTTAAAAATCCATCAAAATCGTGCAAGAACAGCTGACACTGAAGTATTTTCATATCCTTGCAAGGACAGGTCATGAGATCTCCGGGCCACCAAAAGCTAGCCAAAAGCACGTTCCAAACCTAAATTAAATCCAGATTTGGACTCCACACACTCAGTGTATCTAACAGGACTGCTTCAGTTGATCTAAAAAATGAAATGCATGTAGTGCCAGAACAACCATGAACATAATTTCATACATGTTGCAAAACCTTCATCTATGTCATCTAAACCAATATAATGTAATATTTATATTTTTTTAATTGATATTGTATTAACAGACTACTGGAGATTATTTTCATTACCAGCAAGCAAGAAGAGGAGTTTGATGATCTAATATTTGGGAAGAAAAAGTAGTCAAAATAGTAATGTAAAACTTGTTTGAGAAAACAAGATACTGGACAAGAAAAACACCATGAAATATGGAAAACAAAACCACAGGCACTGAGAAAAGATCTGAACTAGACATTGGTACATATCACAAGAATTAATTGCTACAGACTAATTACGAGACTTTTTAATATGTATCTTTGAGAAAAAAAGTCTGCCACTCCTGTTTATAACTGCTGGAGGGAGGAGGTGGGAAGGGTTTCTTTGTTTAACCAGACAGAGCTCCTGGGATGAGGAGGAGCTTGAGAAAAGAGAGGTCAAAACAGCTTTTGATCCTTTGGAGCTGCTATTACAGCTCCCAGCAGAAGTTTTAGAACAGGATATTTATGAAACATCTGAGGAGCCTGAGGAACATCAGCTGGCTGGGAACAGTGACCCCGTGCATTCCCCTACAGACAGACTTCCCACTGCAGTGAGGTGTCAACACCTGGAAAAACCCCCCAAAATAATGAAGTGCAAGTTGTCAAACGCTGGAAATCTTGGAGAACAACTCTGAACACAGCATAGGAGAGCCTTGTTGGAGCTGCTGAGCTCAACACGTGCTGCTCAGCAGGCAAATTCACAGATTAGGAAAGCAAAGCCAGCCTTGGGTGAGGAGCTGCATCTTGTTTTGCTCGGGTGTTAAGATTTGGTTCTCATTTAGCACGAACTTTCTGACCCAATGGCATCAAAGGCTCTTTGCTGACTCAGATACCAGCAAAAATTTACTCTGCTGAAACCCAAAAACTGACCAAGGAAGCTGAGGGTTTGTAGCTGAACTAAAGCAAAAGTAGTGCTTCAGCACCCAGGTAAGGCACCCAAGGCACGATGCAAATCCTGGGACAGGCTGCAGCTGCCACTCCTGTTCCAAATGGATATTCATCACCAAAAATTAATCACATTCTCCACACAGTGTGGCCAATGCAGCAGAAGGTTTAACCCCTGTGTGAGGGAGCTGGGACTGTGGCTGGCTGTGGATCTCAGCTGCCTCAGGACAATGTTTTAAGACTTTTCTTGGGGTTTTTTTCAGTATAGAGGCAGGAAAGGTCCTGAAATCAGAGGGGGAAAACCCCATATTCTAGCAAATGCAGTTGCAGTCTGGAGGGAGATCCCATGGCCTAGTCCTACAGACCTTACTCAACCACATTAATCCTGTAATTATTATTGAAATGAAGCCTCACATCTGTTCCATGACCAACCAAGAAAACAAAGCACTTCCACTATAACAAGAGTTTCTTACTGCCATCCCATTTTGTTTTTCACAACACAGATACTTCTTTTCCAGCAGCCAGGAATGCCTGAAGCTCCCTGCAGTCTGCAGAAAAGCCCAGTGTGTACCAAACTCTGCACAAAGATGGTGAAGTTGGTGCCAAAAGCAAACACCTTTCTCAAGGCTCTCACAAACCCCATTATTTGTCACAGGTTTAATAAGGCATGGCAGTGCTTTGTCATCTCTGTCAGTCCAATTACAGTGCACACTTCCATCTATCCACACCTTCTTTCAATAAAACAGCTTAATTTTACACCAAATGACAGCAGCTTTTAAAATCAATCTCAAAGCACGTTTTATCACACACAGATTACGTGGCCTCAGAAGCAAAACTCTTTTCAGCAATGTTAACACTCCTAAACTCTGAATCTAAAACTCTTCCTTGCAAAAATCCACGTTCACCTGCACTGCAGCTCAAAGCTGCCTTATATAAAAAAAACACCCAAAATTCAAAACACCAATTTTCTTGGTGTTCTGATTTCAATTTTCTTGCAGATAGTTTATTATTTCATTACACCACGATGTGTTAAATTGCAGTAATTCCAGCCAGACAAGTTGATCCAAACTGTGAGTTGATGGAGATGGTTATTTATTACCTGCTTCAAGACAAAGCTTGCCCTCTTCATAATTGTCTGCCCCATCATCCCAAGGAAGATGAAAAGAGGCAGTGTAATTTCAGTTGGAGCAGGGTCAGAACAGCAGCATAATCTTCAAGCAGACAATGAGATACTTTCAGACTCCAACAGAACCATGAACACCACTAATTCTGCTCTTCCAGAACATTTAACCACAGGTACTTTTTGCTTGCTTTGTTCTAGAAAAGATTTCACCCCATGGAGGTTCCCATAAGATGAAGAGAGACGAGATAGCTAAAAAAAAAAATTAAATACAAAAGGTGTGCCAGATTAACAAATTAAAAGCAACCTTTGGCCACAAGCCACTGGTTTTAATTTGTTAAAGTTTTGTTAAACAGTGATAAAAAGACCACAAATGGTTCACAGCAGAACTCCAAATGGCAAATTTAGTGTAAAGGAAAGGTCAGTATTGTCAGTGATCCACAGCTGAAGGTAAATATTCAGAGGAACCTCTTCATTGTGCACTTTTTCCTTATGCAGTAAACATCCATATAATAGATTTAACTCCCTATTTGATTTGTATCCTATCTCTCACACAGGGCCAGATGAACTCTAGTCCAAGTGGGATCATTAAAATCACAAACAGGTTGCAGCTCAAGATGAGATGCAAAATTATTTTCAGACTTTCCACATTAATTCACGGCAAGCTACATCCTTTACATACATTTGCAGGCTGTAAGAAAAGGTTCTTCAGTCACCAGGTCGGGCTCTGCTCCCAGGGAACAGGGACAGGAGGAGAGGGAACAGCCTCAGGCTGGGCCAGGGGAGGCTCAGGTTGGACATCAGCAGGAATTTCTCCCTGGAAAGGGTGCTCAGGCCTTGGAACTGCCATGGGGGGTTTGGAGTGCCCATCCCTGGAGGTGTCCAAGGATCCTGGAGGTGGCACTCAGAGCTCTGGGCTGGGGACAAGGTGGGGATTGGACACAGCTTGGACTCAGTGGGCTGGGAGAGCTTTTCCAACCTCAGTTACCCTATGATTCTCTAATACAAATAACACATCAATTTTCAGTTCTATACTGGAAAGGGAATCCTGCTAAAATTAGTCACAGATAAACTGGACAAACAACAGAGGAGACATTCTTTAAACCACAAAAAAATATACCAAAATAAAGCAGATCTTTACTTTAAAAGCAGCTGTGCAGGTACAACCCTTCAATATAACCCACTTAAAAACGCTGTGAGAATTGAAAGTGCAGGGATGCATTTCATCATCTGCTGCTGTGTGCAGGGAACTCACCTGCAAACTGCCAAAAAGTGCTGCTGACTCAGTCTCCTCCTTGGCAAGGGTCTGACCCAGGGCTGCAGGGGCAGAGCGCACAGGGGACTGCAGGATGAGCCCAGTCCCACCATCTGGGACCCAACACCACACCTGGGAGGCAACGAGGGGAAAGAAAAAGAAGAAAATAAG
This sequence comes from Aleadryas rufinucha, assembly GCA_013397815.1. Lineage (NCBI taxonomy): Eukaryota > Metazoa > Chordata > Aves > Passeriformes > Aleadryas > Aleadryas rufinucha. Next base: position 20,533 of record VZTH01014271.1, on the reverse strand, counting down.
ATTGTCTAGAAATTCTTGTGAGAATAACTTGGTTGTAAAAAGCTTTGCCCCAGGCTGCAAAGCCAAAGCACTGTGGCAGCACCATGAGGCAGACACTGCTCTGTGTCAGCCCAGCCCCTCTCCTGCAGCACTTCTCGAAGCATCCCAGGAAGGCTCAAACCTCTTGGCTCTCACTCTTGTACAGGGACTGAGCCAGACATCTCACCACTGCTGGGAGCAAAACAACTAGAGGATGGCAATGTTAAAAGAAAAAACCAAAACAAAATCAAAAAAAAAAACCCTGAATGCTCCCCTCTCATGCTTCACTACGAATTTTAAAATAGGGGGTTTGGAGAGCTTTTGGCAGGAGGATGAGATTGAGCAAATAATCACTGTGTGGGAACACAGCATTTCAAATTTACCACGTGCACCATGCAGCTAAATAGGTCCCACGTAGAGAAGTAATACAAATTAATTCAATAATGAGATGTTTTGCTATGTATTTGGCTTATTTAGTTGGGTAGGGGAGGTATCTTAAACATCAGGTTCAAGGCTTTCAAAGGTCTCACAGCACAACAAAGGGAAGGAACCAAAACACAAGAGTGTTATGATCAGTTTTTGGTTTGTTTTGTTTTAAAAGACAGCTCTTTGTGGCTGCAAACTCCTCAAAATCAAATTTATTCAAATTTAAAACCAGGAAGAACCCTCTATACCCACCACACTTGCACAGATTTTCAGTCAGATCAGAGTGTTGTCTTTGCAGCTGCAAGTCTTCCCATTTCTCAGAAAAAAATGTGTATAACCATCCAAATAATCCCCACCACTACTGGAAAGGATTTGGCAGAATGCCGGATTATGAGGCAAAAATGACATGGAAGTTCTTAGACTAAAGATATAACTAAAATATTTGGAGTTTGCATGAATAATTCCAGAATGTACAGGCTGAAGCTTCCTGTTCATGTATTAAAACTTAATCCATTTCTAAACATTTCTGATTGAACCAGGCTGAGTAAGAGGTTAAAACATGCAGGAGTAAAGTGATTACTGCCTCTCCCTAAGGCAGTCATTAAGTCCAGGATCAGTTAGCAACTGTGGTGGAGATTTTTATCTAGAAAAAACAGGTAAATAAGGTCACTGCAAAACTTTATGAAACCTCAGTATCCAAAGCGACAGAGCAACTGTTGGCTCAAACAAAAAGCAGAGCAGAAAATAGCTGTGTAGAGGTTATATCTCTTCTGTTGCAGTAGGGAACACAAAGAAAATTCATTTTCTACACAGACTATATGGGCAGCAGAAAATGAAAGCAGAAAATGAAGAATACTTTGTCCTCTCTCAACACCTTACCCATGAACAGCTATCAGACACACACTGACCTGATATTCTGACCTTCAAAGCATATTTCAGCTTCTAATTCTATTTTTAAAATAACTGCTGGGAAAAGGCATGAGTCACAACGCTGCTTGGATCCCCCTGCACTGGACACTCACCAAGGGCTGTGCTTGTGCTGAAGTTTCCCAAGTCAGAACAGGCTCTTGCATTACCACCTCAGTGTGAAGAACGAGGTTCAGCTCCCTCAGCCACCCAGGAATGCTGGCCTCCATATCCATCCTGACCTTCCCAATTCTGGCACAGATGTGTGCTGCAAACACCAGGAAGCTCTGGGATGCTGCAAAGTATTTCAGTCAGAAAGGGATCCTCTGCTGCCTATGGGCACCTTCTCTATACTCAGGTTGCAGCTGTTACTCCAACCTGCTGGCAGTGAAGGTCAACAAAATGTAAAGAGAAGCCTCAGGGAAGCACAGGTGAGAAATACAAGCTCTGCACTTAGAGATTTAGGTGGAATTTAAGGGTCCCACAGCCAGGCACCTGGAGAAACTCCCTGCTCCAGCACTTGGAAAAAGGGGAAACGTGCAAGCAGTGAGGAACACATCACACATGTGCTGGTGGAGGTCAGCAGCCTGCGTGGTTCAGCTTTGTGGCCTCCCCAAACCGAGTTTAGGAGCAGCCAAATGATTATGTATCCAGTCAAATTTCGATTTCCCCTTCTTCCTGTGTCATGCAGTTCATTCCCTCTGGAGCACGAGGCTGTTGCACACCCCACTGGCACTGTGGATGTCAGAGGCAGCGAGGCCCATGCTGCTGACTCACCTACACAAACCCTCAGGAGTTTGATTGGGTCCAGGCTCTTCATTACAAAGAAGCCTTTTAAGACATCAGAAATAAATCATCTGCCTGGTTGCCTTTAATGAAAGCTCTGTTACACAGGAAAAAGGGGGAGGGAGCATGAAACAATATCCATGGTGGAACAGCCAAGCCAGGAAAGAGGGATGTCTGAGGAACTGAATGAAAGACCTGAGAATTAACTCAAGAAGAGAAACAATAAAGCAGCATGGAAATGGAGCAGGAAGGTATAAACAGGAAAGTTACAAATGGAATGAAAGGCTGAAGTGACTTTTTTTTTTGGTGAAAGAACAAACACACCTCGTTAGGACAAAGAGTCAGTAACATATTCCCATGTACCAACTTCCCGTGCAACAATCCCCGGTTCTTTTAGTGGATTACAGCTGTATGACCAGAAGAAATCATTTCCACATACTGGTGGGGAACTTCAAAAGCAGCTAACAAGGCTGAAATCAATCTCTCTTCTCTTAAAAGTTTTACATAGCAGAGCTCTGTAACAACTGCCCCGAGTAGTCTCTTAACAATCGCGAGGAGTTCAGAGCAAGCTGCTCAGGGCTATGATTCATTCGTGGCTCTCTGCCAGAAAAATAAATACATTCAAGACCAGTGGCCCCGAGGGGAAAGGTAGGCCACTCTTTAAAAAGCACAAGATAAATGATTTACAGAGCACAATCCAGTTTTCAGCCTATGTGGATGAGGAGGGAGGACTTTTTTACGTCTCCCAAAGATTTAGCGCGCAGACTTGGATGCTGGCGGTGCAGCAACAGATGGGGGGAACGAGGAACTATGGAGCTGGGATTTGCAAAACTCTCTCCTAAGAGCAAGAAACGACCCCTTCCATTGCTGTGCACAGAGTGCATAAAGCCAACCCAAGACTTGCAGCGGGTATCCAGCAATACAAAACAAACACGGGCGGCTCAGGTTACAGGGAAGTGCGGTAAAGTCACACCTGGGCAGGGACAGAGGGAGCCCCTGGCACAGTGACAGTGACAGAGAGCTCAGAGCTGGGCAGGGCCTGCCGCCACACGGCATCTGCTGCACATAAAAACGGTTAATTAGCTGCTAAAGAGCAAGCAGAACATTACCTTTCTCTTTTTTCCCCCCACATTATTTCTGGGATAAATGCTCAGCCAGCGCGGTGCAGGATGGAGACTGGTGTCTCACTGTGAGAGTGAGGCCAGCTCATGCTACACCAGACCGATTTGTCACTGCCCTCTAATGTTCTTCCATCCAGGAGGTCAGGGCTCCATCCTGAACCTTTTCATTTATCCAAGAGCTTTGGATCTCTCAGGGTCTGTTTCTACCACTGGGATCAGTATTTTCTGTTCTTATCCTTCCCACTGAGCACACCTGAGCAAGTCAACACCTGATTTCAAACTGCTTTTCATGAAGCTTATGCTGAAAGGTAAAAAATGCTTTGGCTCCTCCAAGTCCTCACTGCACAGGAGGTTAATACACCCTACCTACCCTAAAATTACCCATACAAGACTTCTAGATTATCTAGAAAGGAACCTCTTCATGCAAGCAAAAAATCCAGCCAAACCCCAAGGCTGAGTTTATTCAAGTGGCTTAAATCCTCCTTAGTTCCATTTTTTATAACATAAACCTTTCAGATTGGGGACTTTGGCCTCTTACTAACAGGGACAGAGAATGCCAGGGCCATACAAACATTCTTTGCCCCCATAAAAAGGGGATCTGTTCTACCCATTCTATCACCAATGGATAATGCAAAGTGTTAGGAACCTGCCTCTGACCCTAGAACGTTTCACTGTGATTTATCTCCTATTTCACAGTAATTATTTCCTGAGTCTGGATTACAATTTCAAACTCAAATATTTAAAATAATCCATATTTAAAATGTCCCTGTGATTAAAGCAAATCTGCATGAGTCATATTACACACAACAATGGATTTTCTATTGTCTTTCTTAAATTTATGCTCTGAACTTCTCCCTGGAAACAATTATCAGACAACTTCATTGCAATGATTTATTTTTTAAACTGAGATCACTAAATCAAACATACCTTGAAGGATGGCCCTGATGATCATATAATACACAAGAAAAAAACAAACATGCTGATCAGGAAAGATACATTTTATTTCCATTTTTGACCATTAAATTATCATTGACATTCTCACAAGTAAAATGAAATCTCAGCTCAATTTATTTCTATTAAGAAAAATTTCCCAAATTAGCAAACCCACCTGAGTCAGTGTGAAAAATATTCTGTTTACAAAAGATCCTCCCAAAGTATTGTCCCAGACATGGATAGTGCCAGTAATGCCCATGCTTTCATGACAGGATTAATGTAACAAGTCATGGAAAATTCCAGTTTTCTTTAGTTTAGCTGATTTAAATGGAGTACAAGTTTCATCTTTGTGGGCAGCGTTTTCAGGGGAAAAAAGATAATCAAAGAATGAAAAAATATGTGCTTTTGGTCACAATATTCCCAATTTTCAAGTGTTTTGATGGAATCTTCTGCCAAACAACACCTATTTCCTAAGTCTGCCCAAGCAGATCCATGGAATTCTGATTTTCCTTCCACCTCTGGCCCTTGTGACAACGCCCCTGAGTTGGGCACTTTTCATCTCAGCCTCAGGAGAGGAACACACAGTTTTATTATCATTAAATACCCTTATTTATTAGTATTATTAAATATCCTCGTTAAAGGATCTGACTCCTGCCAAGCTGTTCGTTTCCCTCTCCCACACTGTGGCAGCTTTTTGGATTCAGGATGTCACACACCTGAGAAAGAATTTCCTATTCACAAGGTCTGCCCTGCAGCAGCACCCAGGGAGCATCCTCAGAGGGATTCTAAGGATGAACGTGGCAGGAATGTCAGAGAACAATTCCACATCTACTTCAAACTCTATGGATTCTCCAGTTCTGTAAATCCCTGAAAGAACTAAATCTGGGACACTGATTATTTTGAAAGAGACTCTGAGGGTGTTTTGGGAAGTAAAGCTAACAACACATAGAAAATGAGTGACTTTGGGTTTTAATCCATCTGTACAATCAATCCTTCTTACTTGGGGTTCTTCAAAATTCAAGCTCTAATATACAGGAGAATTCATTTCAGTATTTACAGAGTATAATTCCTCTGCCCTATTGCCAGCAAACCTCCCATTAAAAAGGAAAACTGGGCATGTAAATCATCAGAACAGACCTCTTAAATACACTGTAATCTTCTCAAGTATGCAAAGTCCCATCTGCAAAACATTTAGAGAAAAAGTACCATTTATTTACCCATACACAGTATGTAAAGACTCAAGTTGTCTTCTTTAACTCTCCCTTTGTCATTTTATATAATTTCTTCATACTGTAAGTTACAGATTTCTTTGCCCCTAAAAGAGAAAAAAAAGAGGAAAAATACCAACATTTAGCAAGGCTGACTCAGAAGGTGCTTAGTACATCAAATTAAGTCTTTCCCTGGGGGGATGACAGACTAATCCACCAGGCAGACATGCAAATAACCTTCCTGTCACAGTCATAACACAGTAAATAATGACACCAAAAATACTTTTAATGCTATCAAAGCAGAGAAAACAGAACAGCATTCTGGTAAATACCATGCCATTGCACTTGGCATGCAACGAAGGCAGACATCTCAATTTCCAGAGATCCAGCAGCAGTCGGTGCCTCCAAGCATTTAGGAGTTTTAGCTATGATGGGACTGAGGACGAGCCCCACACAGTTTGTAAAATGTATCCTTGGAGTTAAATAATTTCTGAAGTTCTACCAGAGATTGGCCTTCTCTTACAGACCTGGAGTAAAAAACCCACAGCCTTTTGCTGGGTTTAGTCATCGAGTATTTGTAAATTCAAAAACAAAACACTGTTAGTCTTGGCATTTCAGGGGGCTCTGAGATCCCAGCCAGTGCAGCTACTTGCTTTTCCTTTCTTGTTTAAAAACATCACCCCAAAACAAACAAATAAAAATCCCAACATAACACACAGAGTGACTGTTCAGATTACAACCCAGTCTAATCACACCCTACAAACTCAGAACTGAAAAGGCAAGTTTTTAATGCTGCACAAAAAGCCCCACTTTTGACACGTGCACAGATTAAAATTATAGTGGATTATACTCACTACAATCTTTCCTATGTTTATTTAATTGAACACATGACAAGACTGACTAAAAATACACAGAAGGAATTTAGCCAGAAGTCACACAACATTAAAGACCAGAACACAAGGAAAGATCTGCAACAAACAAGCAACCTCAACCCAAGTTTAGCCATGTGCTGCACTGGATTTCTTTAATTTTTTGGGGGGCATAAAAATATTTGATTCGGAAAGACCTCAGGAAGAAATAAAGAAAGGAAAAGCAAAAGCAAGAAATCATTTAAAGATAAAATATTTTAAGTGATAGATGCATTCAAAGTTGAGTTGCAAGAATTCAGATGAGTAGGCAGCAATAAGGAAAAGTGCACACTTATTTCTGAAGGAATGTGGCAGAATAAGAAGCCTCTGATAACAAATAGGCTGCAGAGAATCAGTTCTCCACTTCTCATGCCTCCAACTGCAGTTTATAAATACATATATAAATAAACACAACTTCACCTTTTGTAAGAAATCATCCAAACACATATTTTGAACTTGCAAACCCATGTGCATGCCATATGTACGCTCCAACTTTTCCATATTTAATAGGTTTTTGTAAAAGCAAGCAGACTAATGAAGTCATGACAGGCTTTCCTTTGCAGCATCTCAAATAACAAGTAAACAATCATGTAAATCCTCAAGTGGCTGACATATCTGCATGGAGACTGCACACACAGAAACAATTCCTGCTGCAGCACAGGGCCAGGCTGAGCTCTGGCACGGCACAGATGAAAGAAGTGGTTCCAACCTACAACCTTAAAACCGCGGCTTTGAAAACGCCCGAGCTGCAGGATGCAGCCCCTCTGACAGAGGAATTGCTCTGTCATTCCAGAGAATTCCAGGTACCTCTGGGAATGCAGCACAGCTGCTGCAGGACTGCAGGGAACGCTGCTGGCACTGCAGCCTGCAAGGAAAGCTCTCAGCTGCCCACCTGCCCTGCCCCGGGCAGCAGCTCAGCAGCAGCAGAGATGGTTCTCCTCCCTCTCCACTCCCTGAGCTCCACCCACGGCATGGAGCTGCCCCAGCTCAGGTTTGTCCATCCAGCTGCTCCCCCAAAGCAGCCCTCGGGCTGCTGAATCACAGCTGCAGTAAAAGTTAATGGTTGTAATTACGGCTCGCTCTCAGAATCCGAAGCGGTTGGACCACATGAAAATGTCTCTCTGCTTCAGCTCTGAATCTGGGACTTGGTGGTTCCACCTCCAGTTTGGATTTTTCCAGTACAGGACACAGAACAAAGCCCTGATGCACATGGGACCAAGCCCACAGCATTTCAGTGTAAACACAACTTGTGCCTGGTTTTACTTAATCCACGCTGAGTTTTGTGCAAGTGGCAGTGCTGTAGGACAGCGATTCGGCTGAGAGTCCCCCAGAGTTCCCTGGCAGGTTTGCCTGGCTGCAGTGCCCTGTATTTCCTTTTGAAAAGGAAGACTGATGAACTCCTCATGTGCTGCTGAAGAGCTCTCATGTGCAGCAAACAGTTATATATTTGCAGTGTGTCATGCACAGACACGTGCAAACCTTGTACAGATATTTACAGCGAAGCCAGTGGCCTGCAGCATCTGCTCAGGCAGCTGATGAACAGAGCAGTTATCCCAAAACCAGAGTATTTTATATGTAAACCTGCTCTTTAAAAATAAAACTCCTCGAATCCTTGAAAACAAATGCTATTCAGAACATTTGTGCTAACTTAAAAGTATCTTGAACAAATGCTTCAACTGATGATTTAATCTATAAGAGTGTATTTATAGAAAAAATTTCAAGGCTTGCAGCATTCCTTGAGTAAAATATAAAGAAAGAAACTAAAGAAGTATCCACATCTCCTTCAGAGGAGCTAAATATAAGAGCTGCAGAGCAAGTTCTCAAAGCCCAGGCAGACTCTGGCTATGTGGGAAAACAAATCAAACCCTGGTGCCATCTCTAATGGGAAACAGAGAGGCAATCTCACCACAGACTCGAAGAAATACACAGGCACATTTTCACAAACTAAATAGGGCATTTAACAACAAACAAAAACACAGAGCTGGAGCTCGACTTGAAAACCACACTGGCAGAGAAAGATGAAAAAAGTTCTCTTAAATGGGTTGAAATTCCTTCTTGTGCTCCTTTGCCAGTAATGTTAATACCCAGCATGGCATCTCAGCACAGCTATTGCTGATTAAACATTGAATTTGGAAATGCTGTGCCTTGCACTGCCATGCTGTGGACCAGAGCAGGCAGCTCACCTTTGCTGGTGTTGTTAAGATAAAATAATCAGCTAAGGAAAACAGATTGTGTCCCCTGTAGCACTTCAAAAAGAGTGATGGCCAGCTAATGAAAACTTTCTTTTGCAACTATTTGTACAGTTATTAGGAACAGCAATAAAAAGTCAGAGCTTAATGGAGCCACAGATTTCATTAATCTCTTTCATAATTCTTTTATTTTAAGCTACTATTCTTGACATAAGCACTGCAGAAGGTCAGAGCCTTATACTTTTCCTAAAGTCTCTGCTAGAAGGTGTGAAAATAGGTCTTAGGGGAACAGAATATTAGACAAGATTTGGGTAAAGAATAAAGAGAGAGATGCAGCATCCTTAGGGACTGGATTTCAAGCTCCACATTTTCCTGTAAAACACATTCCTTAAGCAAATACTTCCATGTATTTGCCACATTCCTGTTTTCTCTGTGAAAATTCTGTATCCTATGAACATGGAGAGCCCCAAGAGTTGGCACAGCCAGGGCAGCAGCAGCATTTAAAATTAAGAAACCATGACTGGGAGAAAATCTAACAGATTTAACATAAGCTCAATCATAAGTGTTTGGAGACAAATATTAAAAAAAAATAATAAAAAAGGGCAAAAGGTTTTTGCTAACTGACTCCTAAAGCCATGGACACCCATCCCTCCTCAATTCCAGGGCAGATCACACAAACATCACACCTCAAAAATATTGAGGTGACATCCCTGATCAGTTAAATTTCACTCCTGAATTCTGTCACTAATGGTTTTGGCCAGATTCTGGCAGAAGAGTGTAAACACATTTAAAAAAAAATAAAACAACCCCCAAAAAACTAAATTATGCTAAAAGTAAGAAAAATCCACTCCCCCAAGCCTCCTTGCTCAAGTTTGGTTTGTGTTTGAGGCAAAGGACCAAAATTGCTTTGCTCTACCTGAATCAAATCATAAAAACATGTTTTCACCACTACAACCACTAGTAGAAAATTGTTTTTAAATACAACTCTACGTAACTGATTAGAAGGAAACCACAGTTTGTTTTAAAGGGAAAAAAGCCACTATATATAAAGCAAAAAGCAGTTAAGACAAAGGAAAATAGAGACATTTCACAAACAGCTGGTTTCAGGTGCACAAAACATGATAAAAATTACAAGTGCTACTCAAAGATGCATTAGGACCCCCCAAAGTCCCCCCAAAGGCTGTCAGTGATTTACTGCACCACACACAAGAGGAGCTAACAAGCCCCAGAGGTGATTTTCTGTCCATCAGAACAGGTAGGAAAGGAGCATAAATAATCTGGAAATTAACTATTTCTGTTCCCACTCCTGCACTTACCAGAGGCACTCAGGATAACTTGAATTCAGCAGGAGTAAGAGCCTTTAAACCCAGTAATGGCTTAGTTTGAATATCATTGCTTTAGTGGAAGAATTGGGAATAGGTACGAATGAGTTCAGAAATTTACTTGAGCAATTTTAAGCCTTTTTAATACAAAAAGTGCAGAACTGGTGCCCATCAGCCAAATCTGGCCTGCATAGAAAATAAAATTGAACTCAGAAGTTGTTTTTTTCTCACTTTTGGGTTGTTGAGGGGTTTGTTTGTTTATTTAAGAGTCACACAGACTCCAGTCCCTTTCAGCATTTTATACTTTTGCAACAGTTATAATAAAGCCTCTGCTTTAAATGTTGCTTTTATTTTCCAGGGACTTTTAATTAAACACACAAAAAGTTTATTCTTTAAACTCCTGTAAGAAGAGAGTCTTGGGGCCCTGTCATTTTTCCTCTGTGAAATCAGAAGGCCCATGTTGACAGAAATCACACACATTCTTACCAGCTGTCAGGATGGTTTTAGCACTCTGCACCATACTGGAGGATCTCACAATTCCTGAAATGCCTGCAGAGGGAAAAGCACACAGATGTTACCCATCTCAGCACTTGTGTGGGGATTTTTTTTACCCTCCACCATGCACAAGTTAAATATTGTTCCACTTATACAATCAAGCGAGCCTGAAAGTAGAACATACACTTACACTGGGAAAATTTGGGGTTGCTCTGCTTTTTTATACTAATTAAAAGTCTTCTCTAAACTATTTTATTTTATATATAACATACAGAAAAAAAAACCAACCCAGATCAATATTAAAAGAGACAACAACCAGTAGGAATTGATCAAATCCATTTATTTAGTGTTCCCATTGGTTCTTTACTAAGATGATTAATCACAAAGGATTCACAGATGTTTCATTTACATTCTAGAGCAGAACAAATTATACTCCCTGTTTACTTCAACATGAAATTGGGATTTGGCACTTCTCTGATCAAGCAGAGATACCTCTGTTGTGCAGTGCTTGCCTGGCTTTTCTAAATTACAGCTTTTGGAGATAAGGCTTGTTTACCACCTTGCACTGTGGCACATTCAGTTCTCATTGTCCAGTGGTTCTTAGGTATTAATAGAATAGTACATAAAACCTTGAATTTTTTTTCAGACCTATTAAGTTATATTTGTTCTAACATATATAAAAGCATTCTGATATGTATAAAACTACTCACATCACTAAATACTTGAAATAAATGTAGAAATGCAGCAGTCTCAGAGCTAGTCTTCCAAACTGACACTATTCTGCATTGACCCATAGGATATAATTTCAAATATTTTTAAATCCTTCCTTCAAAGCTACTTCCATAATGAAGAACAAAGCTTGGGGTAATCCATGGATAAGTAAGGATACAATATTCCACTGGAAAATCATTTGAGGGGTAGGAATAGGGAAGGAAAAGGAACAAATCATGTTGATGTAGCAAAATATCTTGGGACAATGCAATTCAACTTGAGTAATCAGCTTTGTCTTGTAGGATTCCCAAATGGCTTGGCCTGGCTTTTACCCAGATTGATGAATTAGGAAAATCCTTTGGCCACAGAAGTGAAAGAGCATCGTGACTTGTTCTCCTAAGAGTTTAAACTGCTGGGTCTGAGATAAACTGCCCAGTGTTTGACACTGCACTGCTGCTCCCTGTGCAGTCACAGCCGTGCCTGCCAGAGCTACACAAACACAACCCCCAGCACAATGAGCTCAGGGGGGTGACTCAGAGCTCTGTGTGCAGCTCAAACACTGCATCCCCTGCTCCCAGATCCAGCTTTTATCCTGGTTTTTATCCCATGACCGCTTCAGCCCAGCACAGAAGGTGCCGGAAAAGAAGCTGGACACCTCCATGTCCACGTGCAGCTCATCCCATGCTGTCTGTGGAGAACTGCAACACCCAGGAGCTTTGTTTGCCCCAAGGAAATCAGTCTGAGAGCTCCCTCAGCAGCTGGTTAGTGTCTAGTGGTTCCCAGGCATCCAGGGAATTTGTGCTGTGCTCAGGGAGCTCACAAAATTTGCTACCTGGAACAGAAAATGTGTCAAGTTCTTAAAATACATAAAGGATACCAAGTATTAAACTTTTTCATTTTCCTGCCAGAAACCTGTGTACCAGAACATTAGTGTCTGCAGCATCAGCTTTAACTTGCTCATATGACATAATGTTGCCTCAGAGCAGTTGTGCTGATGAGAAGCACCTCAGCCTTTTCCCTCCAAGCTGGAGCTCTGTGCCAGGGCTCACATGTCTGGGCTAACCACGATGACTGCGAAGGGTAATGTCAGCAAGTCAGAAAATGACCTCAGCCTTGCAGTGTATGACTGGGAGGATATAAAGCTTAATATTTTGATGATGTTTTGCCTGAAGATGGAAGCATCAGAGTTAGGTGATCTAAGCAGGCCACACTGTTCCCTAAATGCTGCCTCTTTCAGGACCCAAACCACAACATATATCCCTACATCACTAGGAATGCTATTGATAATATTTCAGATAAGCTGTCTGCAATCAAATCCAAACCCAGGCTCTTAGAACTATGTATTTCATGAATAATCTCCTGGATTTTTTTCACCCTTCTCTTTAAATCATCCTTCTGAAACAGAAGAACATACACAATAGATTTATATATCTATTGTGTCTTAAAGGAGATTACAGACACTGGTCCAGACCTACCTTGATGCACCACAAATCCACAGTCAGGGTCATGGGCAACTTGCAGTAAAATTTCTTCCACATCTCTGTTCTTTCCAGGAGGGTTTACCAGAGCAGTTATCTTTTGTTGCAGAGTCTTTGGCAAAGCCATAAGTTGTGTAAATTGACCTTCTGGACTTTTATCAATCTGAATGTTACAAAAATAAGCCATTAAAAACATTCAGTTCTCTTTTTTTTTTTTTTTAATAGAAGTCAGGAAATTGACCTCTGATAAATATCTCACAGAACCTGATCCATTTCACTAGAAAAGGTCATTGACAATGCTAATAAAAACTTCCCAAGCACAGGGAAATGCAGCATCTCAGGTCTCAACCTGAAGAATGACTCAGTGCAAGGGTTTTTATTCAACAGAAGACACACATGATCTTGCTGTGTCTGCAAGTAAGTTTTCATTGAAACTGTATCGTTTCTGTTGTATCCGTTTTCCTTTGGAAACATAAGTACACTACAATAAAAAAAAAGTTCCCCAAAGACCACTTAGCTGAGCTTCTTCTGCCTGAATATAATCAAACTGCAGACACACACACATTTCAAGCTCAGTTCGAAAACCATTTTCTCTGCTTTAAACTCCAAACCACATCTGGCTTGTATAATTTGAAGAAAACATTCATCCCACATTTTCCAATCTAAATCAGAAATTCAACGACCCTTTTTTGAATGCAGTGATACCAGCACACAGGCCTGTACAGATTTCTCCAAAATCTAACGCAGGATTGGGGCAGAGCTCTCCAAAAGCGGAGGAAAATCCAAAGAGCTCCTTTCCTCCCACACACAAGGTTTTAGACACTTCATGGAGACATCAGACAGGAGTCTGGTTGCCCTCTCCACTCCCTTTTGTCAGTGTGGAGAAAATGATCTCCAGATGAGTCAGCCACAACTGCAGAGGCAGCCGACAGCGAGCAGCTCTGAGCATTGTGTGGGAGGAATCCGTGCCTGAACCAAAACTCAGAGCTGGGGTCTGCCTTCCCTCGCTTCTGAGGGACCTTTGAAGAAAGAATTTCCTCTGTAGCTCTGCACATCCTGGAGCAGGGGGTTCTGTTCTGTGCTCACTGCACCCCCAGCAGCCACCTCAGGCTGGGGGATAACTGCCAATAACCAGAGGAAGGTGTGAGCAATAAAGTATTAAACACTTTGCTTCAAATCAACAGCAAAATGAGGGCATTTAATCAACGGTCTTGATGACTATTGTGGGATTGTGGAGAGATTTATTACCCAACAATAAATTTGCAGTATGCTACCAGGATTTGTTCAAAGGTAAAACAACAGGGAGTTTTTTCTTGAAGGAAGTATTACTAATTCTTCCCCAAATTAATTTAAATACTGCTTCCACCAAACTGTTCACAAGCAGTAAGAAAACACAGAGACAGCTGCAGTACAATACAGATTTGCCTATGTTTCATCCCAAAGCATTGCAGTAAAACTGTTTACTGTGCTCAAGCCTGGAGTTAAGCCAATTTCTAACAAAGACACATCCTAAAAGGTGGCATTTGGGAGATAATTACCCAGGCTGGAGGATAAAGAGATGTCCATGTCCATGAGACAACTGGTGCTATTTGCAACTTCACCATGAAGTTTATATCACACTTGAATATTCACACAGGGACATGCAGATTACAAGAGGAAAAATTGCTACTGACTGTGGCATCTCTCCCCTAACTGCACTGTTACACCAGAAAGGTGGAAATTGAGGTACTGGTCATTCTGGATTTCCCAAAAACTAAGGAAAAAATAGCTTTGTATGGGTATTAATGCCAGGATTTCACTTGGGTTTAGTCAGCTGATCTTCATAGCTAACACTTGATGAGGTTTTTCATGAGATGCAGTTTTTGACTGCAGAAAGTTGCACCTCTGAGTTACAGCCTGATTTCTCTAACACAAACCATCTGTTTATTCCTCACTTCCTAGCCTGTTATTTCCATATGGAACTCATTAGAATACACGTTTTATACAATGATCTGCTCTGGTTGCCTTGCTGGGGTCTAGTTCTGTGCCCATACTCAGAGAAAATGAGCAGTAGTTCCTCCATATGAAGAAACTGGTATTTAAGGCAAGACTTCTGGTGGCAGAATTAACTAAACAACAGAAACTTTACAAACAGCAAGTACAGAGACTACAACTGCTCTCCTTGGTGCATGGCATAACTCCTGCCTTCTGTCAGTGTGACAAAGCACTTCCACTTGCTTGGTTTAAAGCTGTTTAGGAGGAGAACACTTGCCTCTAGCCTTCCCAGATGGTGCTTGTACACCACTTGAGGGCAGTCCTGGAGTATGTTACTGTACAGCTTCTGGAAATGGGCAACGTTGGGTTTCACTATGTTCTGCACTTTGGATTTGTCTTCTCCTATTATCATTCTGAAATCACCTAGTCAGGAAAAGAGAGAGTGGAGCCATTAGGAAAAACCCAAAAACACAAAGGAGGAGAATATAATAGAAACCAACACAGTACAGAGCTGTCATCTAAAACCATAAACCATATTCTCCAATATTATATATGCTTATACAATCCACAATAAGGTTCACCTAATAGTAAAAAGAACTATTCAAATACCTTCAAGCACAGAAAAAATGTCCTTGAAGGCACATAATGTTATGTGGCCTCTGATAAAATGTCATCAGCCCACGTGTCCACATTTTCACATGGGCAACAAAATAATCCCAGCTGTCAAGTGGCAGTAACAGTAACATTCTTTGCAACCATACCTCTGTCTCGACAGATTGCTAAACAAATTTTCCAGTCCTCATACTTTGTATCCACAAGCAAATAAGCTTAAATTTTCCAGTTTGAGAGGAAATAATTGCCACTGTTTCTGCACTCCAAGGGCAGTACCTGGAGTTCAGCTAACGACACTTGTGGTAAGATCACTGTATCACCCTTTCCTCTTAGCCATGTATTATGTTAGTAGTTTCAAAAAGAAATCCCTTTGAACACCACTGTTACACTACTGGCCTTTACACTTTCTTTTCTGATACGTGACTGAAAGGTTTCAAAGAGAATAAATGAAAAGACAGTCAGTCTGTATGAAAGCATTCCACTACCTTTGTTAGGTACTAGCCTGGCTGCTTCCTGGGTTTCCAGCCAGGAGTTAGATGCTCAGTGCAGCTTGTATCAACAACCAAAATTCTGAATCAATTCCTTTTCCCACTTCCCACATTCAGGAGATAAATGTTGTCGAAAGGTGCCAACTTGCTAGCCTTCCTTAGTTTATTTCAGTTGATGCCGAGCCACAAAACAAACACTTCGCATATAAATGGTACTGACTCAGTGCTCTCAAAAAATGCAGAAAAAAAAATAAAGGATAAACATTTTCTAAATTAAAGCATGAACAACTCTTTTCAGCAGTCTCCAAGGAGACTGATTAGAGTAACACATAAAATCAATTTTGCCTACTAGTACAGCCTCTGAAAGAGTGAACGAAATGGCAGCAAAATAAATATCCACCAGCAGCCTTTTTCTTGTGCATTCCCAACTGGGAGCTGTGTTGCTTCAGCTTTGTTCACACAGCACAGCCAGTCTCAGCATTTTACTGGCTTTTGTTTAATTGCACTGTTTCTAAGAGTATATAAAAAGAATCTTGGTCACTGGTGCCCACCAAGAATCCAATGCCAGTGCTGGGCAGGCTTCAGGTGGGCAGGTAAGCAGCAAACACCCTTGGCTGGCAACCCCACTGTCAGCACCCTCTTCCTGGTGCTTCAAAACAGGCAACAATTCCGAAAAGAACTGCTCTGGAAAAGCGAGTTGCAGTCTGAACTGTGCTCAGAAGTGTTACATAAAACAGCAACAAGCTGCAGCTTAGACCCCCCTGTGCTTTCTGTAAAAGCCAAACTTGCATTTCTGTATGAGCAAAGGAAGTGATGTGTAAAGCACAACTCCAACCAAGCTCGTTCACAGTAATTTCAGTAAGGATGTCAACATTTAAAAAGCAATGCTGAGTTAAATTGTAACAATTAAATCTTACATTGAAGAGCCATTTGCAGTAGTTTCTCCAATATTTTTCCTACCAATTTCCTAATTAATGATTAAAAAAAAAGAAACTCAACAAATACCAACCAGGAGTGTTAAATGTAAATCAAAGAATCATAATCTGGATCTTTAAGTTAACTAAATAAGAACCTTAAACACAGCAGACTCAAAAAGAGATGACAAGGTATGAGTCAGACTATCAGATGACTCAACATTGCACTGAGTGGAAAGAAAAATTTTTTTTCCCAAGGTTTTGAAACATTACACCAAAATACAATCCATGCAAACAGAAGAGACCCCACATTATTTCATCATATCCAACCACTCACACTTAGCTGTTCATAAATCAAGCAGGTATAAGCAGCATTGCTGAGGTACCTACACCTATTTCCTGTGAATAAGCCCAATTAATGTTTAGGAGCTGTTATGTAAGGCAACATTCAGACAGAATTTTTGGTGCATGCAGCAGTGCAGGCCCAAAGCAGGAAGGCAGATGATTTATCACACATGAGACTCCAAGTGTGGTACAACAGCTCCAACTACAGCTCTTCTCCTCAGCCACTTGAGACCCCCCAGACTCACCAGAGTAGGAGAGTCCTGCAATCTGCATGTACAGGTCCTCTTCAGAGAAGCTCTCTGGCAACATGAGGAAGGCTGCTGTGACTGCACTCTTGAGGTTGCTGACAAGAGCAGCTTGCAGCTTGCTGTTCTCATTCTGGGCCAGGATTTTCACCTGGAAAAGCAGAGCCATTGGAAGCAAGACTTCAGGAAAGCGCTACTGAAGATGGAGCTAGAAATGTTATTTATTTTTCATGCTGGATTGAGTAAGAAATTAATTTAAGATTAGATGTTATTAGTATGGCACAGTAAGTATTAGAGTATCCCCTTCTGTTTACACCATGTGAGAGAGAGGAACATGTTTTTAAGAATTAACAGTGTGCTGGAAAAGGCTGTTTTTACACACAAGTTTGGAACTGCTATATGCAACAGACATTAGCTAATCTCTGAAGAGCTAGTCACCTTTTCATATTCATCAATTTAAGATTAATCAGAGCAGGAAATATGAATGCATCAACAGAAATACTTAATATATGAGTGTGCAATAACAAAAAAGACTATTGTCACACTGAAAGAGAACAGAACACCAGACAGAGGTAAGTTTTCTTATATATCTTCATTAATTTTTTTAAAATAGAGGACTCCCCTATCAAGTGCTTCAAGTAGTTTCTCAGACAGGATCTGTCCTAGAAGAAGCAGGGCTTTATTTTTGCACTTTGCATGAGAAGAACGTGAACTCGAGGGGATCTGCACTTATCCATGAAGAACTGATCCCCTGAGTGCCTCTACCTGCCACAAGAAGTGTTTGTTTTTAGGAAACATTGAAACTGTTCAAGACCAACTACAGAATCCAATCACCTAGGACATGGAAATATGATGGAATAAAAAGCAGAAGAACTGAAGATAGGAACACATTGTTGTGGAACACCAGGCAGATGAAGGCAGCCTGGTTTAGGAGATGGATAACTGTGCACTTCCAGAAACACCTTCCCTAGGAATCCCTGCCTGCTGTGAGCTTGTCTTTTTCAAGTGTTCTGGTTAAGCAATACTGCCTTGCTTATAAAAGGCAGCTTTTTAATATTTGTCTACTCTACAACACCTTAAAATTCAAACCCACTGACCACTGTGAACAAAGGCATCCCCCTTGATTTTTCTCAAATCCCATCAACCAATTCACTCAAATGCATGCTCCTAACTTGCTGCTACAGGGAAATCTAAGGAAAGGCAGAGCAGAAAAATCTGTGGCACCCCAAGGAGTCACACAGGTGACTGCAGTACCTTAGGATCGGCATGGAAACATCAAGTTATGAACATGTTAAGGACACCACAGTTAGAGCTTTTTAAAACATGAAACTCGGCAGAGATGCTATTCCTCCTCATGAAAGACCCCAGCTTTGCCTTAGAGAAGCAAAGGGAATAACCTCCTCCTTTTCTAAAAATCCCCCCTAACATCCAGCAGCTTTTTTTCAAATGAAAATAACATGCTAAGCTTCAAAATCTGAATGCCTGAAACGCTGATAACATTTATGAACAAGTTTTCAACAGTTCAGAGAGCTACACATCTCCCAGGAAGTCAGAGTGCAACAGTTCCAACCCTGGTACAACAAGGATGAATGCTGATTCCTGGGGTAAATCTGAAAGAGCACCAAAGTTAAGGAAGGCTTTTTCACAGTACAGAGAACTTATATTCAATGCAGAATGTCACAAATCAAAGCAGCAGCAAATGCAGTCACACTGAAAAATGCTATTCACTATTCACTGCTGATGTGACATCCAGAATTCTTCCTTCAGTTATCTTCCTCAATGTATTAAGTTTCATTCTTTACAAAGATAACAGCTGCTCTAACCTGGATCATGCTGTAATATGTCTCTGGAGATAAAGCCAGCAGTCTGAGACAATCTATTCAAACTTTCACTCCAATTTTTTTAATTTAAAAGCATAATTAACTTCTGTTCCAAGAACTGAAGAGATCTCTCCTCTAATTCTCCCCCTCCCCTCCTAACAAATTTTCCCTTAGCACTGCTGCCATCTGCTGAAAGCACACCGAGGCAGGCACAAGGGGGAAAGCAAAGACTAGTTTTTATGACCCAAATATGGAGGAGAAAAACCAAACTGTGCAGAACCCATGGTTCATTCAGTTATGAACCAGACAGTAACTGCACAGCAAAGCTGCTTTCATCTTTAAAGATTTCCATTCTTTATCTCTGTTAAATTTTGGCCTCCCCTATAATCTGTTATAAAAGGCAAGTAATACATTTAACATTAAAGGGACTTGGCATTAATAGAGTCCAGTTATTCAAGATTTACTGCAGGCAGAAAACTGTTATTAATATACTCACCTTTAGGGGCTCTTTCTCCACATAACAGAGAGCATCATTAAGAACTACATTTCACCTCCTCTCTGAGAGATTATCCCTCTAGGGCTACACCCCTAACTCAGGGCAGATTATTTGTGCAGTACTGATGCACAGATCCCTAACAGATACAGTTCAAACTCCAACCGATCATTTCCCAGCCCTGTAATTTCCTGCATTTCCAGAGAGAGAACAGAGCAGTTACCGGCTTTTGGAGGCGCCCAGCGACATAGAGAGTTTTCCAGTGGAACAAATCCTCAATCAGGGCATCAGTGCTAATTACTCCATATTTTATCATCTGGAAAAAAACCAAAGCAAAATAAAGGCTTTTGAAAAAAACCTCTACCTGCATCATTTTCCCTACATGGAACTTACTACTTGCCATAACGGTCATTAATTCTAAGGAACGCACACCTCCAACAAAAAACTGGATGAATTACAGGAAAACATCTTTTATGTTCTAACTAACACACGAGGTCAAAGAAAAATTTCCCATTTATATGCAAACTTTACATGTTGGAATAATCCACGTTAAGTTTTATGATACTGAAAACACTCAAGAACTAGTTTGTCAGAGACCCAAATGAAAACCCCCAGACATTTATACATCCTGTTATTGGGAGGTCATTCATAAATACTGCTAATATTCCTGCACTCCTGCTCATGGCTGGAATATCCAGTTCCTGAAGTGCTTTAGCTCCAAGTTCCAAACACTGCTCACACTTTTAAGGTGCAAGACCAGCTGCTCTGTTCGCTTTTTAATTAAAATGCTGTTAGTGAAGCAGTTTGAGACATAAATATTGAAGATACCACGAGTTAGTCTACAATTACAATCTGCAGTATTTGCTTCCTGAAATCTGCTTTAAGCTAATCATTTTAGTACTTCACAGACATAAATATTTGACTTAATTCAGTCAGACTACTTGTACTTACCCTGCCATTGCACGGCACTAAGGTGTTGTAGTAAATTCCTGCTCCATATCTCTGTATGGTAGTTATCTTTTTGGGCCCAAAAAATTTTAGGAAGGAATAGTGACTCCTGTTCTTTAACAAGTTGGTCATATGCCAGGTCACAGCATCATCAACAGCAAACACGAAGTCCAGCATATTTGTCTGAGGATAA
>VZTH01014259.1:127718-167604 GCA_013397815.1 Aleadryas rufinucha | reverse complement strand
CCCCCCTTTCTGAGCTTAAAGTTATAGACTAAAGAAAAATCATTCCTTCAGAAAGGCTTTCATTGGAAAATACTGTATTATCATCTGGAGAGACTTGGAGGCAGAGCATGGAAACACTTTATTTCCAGCAGGCATCATGATGAACAGACTGCTCTTTTCTGCCTCTCAGCAAAGTTGAATGAAAAGAGCAAGTTTTCTATCCCTTCCTTCTATTTTCAGTCCATTACTTCCTCACCGAACTCTGAATAATGTCAAAGGAATGGAAATCAGACACCAAGATGTTTTAGTTTTGCAGTGAGTTCTCTGCCATTCAAGACTCACAAAGGAATATTCCTTCTGCTTATTTTTATTTTGGTATCATTAACTTTAAATTCTTGCCTATATTCCTACTAAGGATACCAAATGTAGGCTTACTTTGCTAGGTACTGTTGTACACTTTGAATGGAAGCAACTACTTTCTCACCTTGAAACACTCCACTTCCTAGATCCTTGTGAAAAAGGTGGAGTGATGTATTCCCAAAGCACTTTTCAAATAGAATCATGATGGGATATGCCTTCCCCATAGCAAATAATGCAAAGTGGTTAGTGTAGGTAGAGAAGGCAAATTTTTAGCCGTAGATTGTATGAGGAAGCAAAGGGGGAATTGGTACATGGAAAAAGCAGGCAGCCACAGATATTAGGTGTGCATTATCCCCAGGAATGGTTCAAGGAATCTATGAACAATGACATCTAACTTGTGACTGCCAAATGGTCTCAGGTAGGACCAATGTTCTGCTTAAAAGCTGGATATGCTGAGTATGAGATGAGCAAAATCTTAGGAAAAAAATAAATTTTGAGGAAACAATCCTGACATATGAAACAGAATAAAAGTTGCATCACTCAGTTTCTTTTTTGCGTCCCACTACAGTATTAAACTAGTAATGTATTAGTATATTAGTATAATACTACTCTGCTATGGAGAAAGGAGCGGCAGAAGGAAATGTAAACATGCACATAAAGGGGCACTGATAAAAGTGCAGGAAGATGCTCTTTAGGGCTCATCAAGCAGAAAGAAGATAAAATTTTCGGTTTGTTTATTTGGATTTTTTTTGGTAGATACTTGTCTTTTTCATTCATTCCCTTTCTTCAGGAAAGCTATTAGTTTCTCTAATACAACTGAGCAAGTGTAAGAAATGCTGCTGGTCTTTTTAGGAGGAAGAAAAAATAAAATAAATTCTAGAAGAGGGAGAAAAATAAACATTATAATGGACTGTATTCAATGCATCCCATAGGTAAACATTAAAAATGTACAAAATATCAAATATATACATTATATTAATTTTCATTTACATTGTCACTTAAATTTTGCTTTAATCATGCTGGAGTAGCAAGGAAGAACTGCACTTTATTATAAAACTATCCTGCCATCTGGACCTCATATAGACCTATGATTTAAATTGTCAAGAAACTGCAGTTAAAATGCAAAAGAAAAGAAGTCAGATCTCAGAGAATGTTCTAGATTCTACAAAAAGTGAATAGACATACACAATAAATTCATACTAGAGCAGTTTTCTGTTTAGTTGATCTTGTTTCTGAACTATCACTGATATGGGTTAAAAATCATCTGAGACTATAAGCTTTTGCAATATAGTTTCTTATATACCTTGATGTTAAGAGGTTTTTCTACAAGGCCTTTAAAGTTTTGTTTTGAGAGAACAAACACTTTCAGCTCTAAGGAAGATAAGTTCTACTAGCAGTTATTTTGTTTTTCCCTAGTGGTACATTGGACAGAGGGTTTTTTTAGTTTTTTTTTTCCTAAATTTTGCTTTTCTCTAGAGACTTGAAAGTGGAAAAGCCCCTGTATTTCACCAAAATAAAATATGGTATCTATTATTAGATGAATAAGAAATGTCAGAGATGTAATACTAATAGTATTTTTCCATATTTCCTATTTTGTGTTACTGATTGATAACTCAAAAACCAGTAATTAAAAAATGAAAAAAGTAATACATGGAACTGATGTATGTGAGTTTTGCAGTTGCAGTAGCTTATAAGCAGGTTGTTTTATTACAGCAACACACAGCAAATTACCTTTTTGGAATAACTTATTAATTTTCATTGTTCTTTGCACTGGAAAGTGGGTCTGTTAAAACCCTCTTACCTGGATTTAATCAGAAGGGAGAAAGACTTCGTAGGATCTGTGATCATTCACCTAAAGAAAACAGACAGAACCAGGTTACAGACAGTGCAGAAATTAACGTTTGGCTTTGACCTTTATTTGCAGAAAGCAGATTGTACTTCTGTGCAGGTTTAGAATAGTAGTTCTTCATTTGGCATCACTGTGCCCTGACCCATATATTATTTAAAGAAATAGAAGGTAATTAATCTAATTTTATCAATTTTTGGAAATTAGCAATTTAATTTTTCATAACCACTTGCTTCTGTGATGAGGGAATCTAAGTAAATTTTATTATATGATGAAATATTTTGACATTTTTGATTTCTGAGAGTGCTTGTGCTAGGCTAGGGTCTGATCTTGCTTATGCTTCTACAATCACAGAAGTAGTTTCACAGAAGCTTGTAATTTATAATGCCGTAACTGAGACACATTGTCCTTCTTTGTCCTTTGTCACATGTATTTAGCAACATACTTGTTACTGTCAATCATCTTTTCACTGTTCTCTGTCTCATTCTCTTTTTTCTGATCATCTGGTATTGACTCCTGGTTTCTTGGCTCAGATGCCATCTTTATTAAGCCTTGTCCACTTGAGTGCAACATACTTATTCCTCTTCTGGCAGACACACAAATGCCTCATTAGTCTTCTGGCGATGTATTCCACTACTAATAAAAGAATTTTATACCTTACAGTCATGGTATTTTGTTTTCTGGCTTCCTTCTTATCTCTACTTAGTTTAGTTCTTAGATGAATGTTTGCATCCAGAAATGGTTTTTTACCTTGTTATTAAGTTATTCTATGAAACTCTATTTTTATAATATGGAATTCCTTTGTTGGTCTGCTCTTTACTGGGTAATGATTTTGCATTTGAATAACAGCTTTGTAAAAGAGAATTGACCTTTTAGCACTTGTATATTGAAAACCATTAAAACCAAATACAGAGGGAGGCAGTGATACTGCTGATTTGTGGAAGTCAACTTTTTTTTTGCATCTGCTTTTAGAGACTACAAAATATAAAATATTTTACTACACCTAGCACTTTACAGTGTCCTTCTATTTATCACCTATGTCACTATATAAAGTGGTTATTTTCTTGAGTTCTTTTCACTGCCATTGCTTCTAGAAGTATCTGTTGCATCTTCAGCTTCCTTCTCTGCTTTTCTGCTGGTGTCTCAACAAAAAATGAGATGAACAGCTGTTACATTTTTTTAATTTGCCATGGCCACATGCAGTATCAGCGATAGAAAGAATTAAAAAGACAGGTCTTCTTTTTCTGACATTAGCCAAGGTCAAATCTACAAACTGACCCCAACAACCTTACATTCAGGAAAATGTGAAAGAAACTCTGTCTCCTCCATTCTACTTTACAGTTTTGTTCATGTCATGATTACTTTATATAATGTTATTGTTCCACTCTCTGATACTAATTTTGGTTGGATGGTAAGCAGTTTGAAAGTCTTTCTGTTTTCTAAGCATCCCTGAATATATTGGGTTTCACTTCATTTTTAATAGACATAAGTGCTAGGGCTTTCTCTGCTTTTAGTAGAATTCCTCCCATCAGGCCTGGCTTGTCCCCACATGATCAATACTGATTTTATGCATTGCTATCATTCTATAGATCAAATGATAGACCTGGTTTTATTGGTAGGTTGGTTGGTTGGTGGAGGTTTTTCGAGCCATGTGTTTCTTTTTTTTTTTTTTTTTTGGTACATATAATTTCCACCAAATTAATGAAAGTAAATAATCTTCCAGTACAGTATAATTGAGTGTGATTCTTTTTCATTTTCAGTATTAAAAATACTTGCAATTTACTGTGAACATGATATTTATAAATAAATCAGAAAAAATTCTATGCTCAGTTGCTGGACTGGGTCAGGCTGGGATGGAGGTAACTTTCTTCATAACAGCCCATGTGGTGCATGATTTGCATTTGTGGCTAAAGCAGTGTTGATAACACACCAGTTATAATTTTGGCTATTGCTGAACAGTCTTTGCACACAATCATGGCCTCCTATCTCTTCCCCCTATCACAAGAGAGTAGGAGGGGCATGATCAAGTGTTTGTGAGGGGACAGGACAGCTGTGAGGAGGCAGGACAGCTGGCCCAAACTGACCAAAGGCCTATTCCATACTATATGATGTAGTGCTGAACAATAAAAGATCAAGGAAAGGAGGAGGAAAGGCAGGCATCTGTGGTTAAGGTGCTTGTCTTCCCAAGCAATGGTTGATTTCACACGTTCAGGCCCTGCTTCCCAGAAAGTGCCTGGACATCTGTAGTGAATGCTTTTGGCTTTTCTTGCATGAACAGCTTTTGCTTTCCCTGATCTTTTTTTCAATCCACAAACCTTCTCCTCTTCCTTCTCTTTTCTCCCCATTTGACAGAAGAGGGAAGAGAACATGACTCAGGGTGGGTTCTGGCTGCTGGCCGAGGTTAACCTACCAGTTATTTACCCAAACCTACTTGCTCTTGAAATTGGTTTAGAAATATGGGACAGATATTTCCAAGATTTTTTATGGGAGACTGAAAAATATTTTGTTAACCCTAGTTTTTATCTCTGGTGCTAGAAATGAACTAAAGAAGGACTTGAAAAAGATGCAATTCAACTTGCATGCTCCCTGCCTAAATTGTTGGTTTGCACTAGGTTGGAATGGGGTGGGGTAGTGAGGTGAGAGCCAGATGGTGTGGTGTTCTTTCTGTATCTCAGTAAGAAGGACCTGACAACAAATGACTTCATGGTGGAGGGAGATTCAAACACTTGGGGGGTGCTTTCTTAACAGTATGAGGATTAGTGTATTGTAGGCCAATGCATGTATATCTCCCACAGAAATATGCAGTCAGGGTACCTGCACTCTTGGATGAGGGGATCAATTGGTCATTTGGGGACCTGTGCCCATAACTCTCTCTGTGAATGAGGAGATGGATTGGACTGTTGGCTGTTTCTTGAACTTTCTAAGTGGCTAACATGACGGTTTATCTCTTGCATTGCTGATCTTGATCCTGACTTATAATTCACTCACTGCTGGTTAATAATATCATTAATAAATTAATGAATCACCTTGTGATTTTGTTTAAACTAGTTTTTTTCTATGGCAGTTTACTACAGAAAGCTCTCCAGTATGGGTACAAAGTCTTCATGAATTTCTTTGTTTTGTTCTTCTTTTTGCATATTGGATTTTAGTTAGTTGTTCTCTTTAGATTTTCTTCCTGGTCTGTACTGCATGCTCTAATATCCTCAACAAAATAATCCAATCAGACATTCAAGTACAACATGTATATACTATGTGAGCAAATACACAGTGAAAAAACCCTCGTGTATTCGTCCTCCTTTTCCAAGAAGGTGTGAGATTTCCTGTCAGCTACCACCTACTAACCTTAGAGAGTTTGTTTTACTGGTGCTGATGCTTAATAACAATGGCAAGTACTTCTCTTTCTTCCACAGTGCCCAAGATGATAACATAATGATGCCTAATACCTTCAATGCCCCAGATAACACATAGTTTTCCCATTGAGCAGTCTGTTTAATACTGTCATAATCAAGATGTTACAATTGCTATATATGTTATATAAAGCAGTGTGGTGAGCTGACTAAGTATAAGGAGAAGGGGGAAGTGGGTTAAGTAGTTAGTATAACAGTTACTGAAAAATATCTCGCTCAGTTTAGTGGACACATGCCTGGTAGAATTTTGTGCACACTTTGAGAACTACTTACCAAACTACAGAGTTAAAAAAAAACAAAAAGGAAGAAATAATAAAAAGGTTCTAATAAAGAAAGGATACAAAAGAAACCCAAGAAAAAGGCAGCAAAACATAAATATTACATCCAGGTAGAATCCACTACTGAAGGTGACAATACAAGCTGTATTTCTATCTATGGCTGGGTCTGCTCACTTCATGAATCAGTGTTGCCAGATGAGATGCTGATGTTGCAGAAGATGGTGAGAGTAGTAGTCAGAATGGTACAGTTTTCCTTTCCACTTCAGTTATCCCAAATACTTTATTTTTCCTTTGCATCACTCTTTGAAGAAACCAAAATAGATTAAGGATTTGCCTCTTGTCATTATTTTATCCCTCATTTAGGCTTCCTTCTCTATGGATTTGTTTTGGTCCATTGATTTCCAATTCTTTTCTCCATTGCTAGTAAAAGATGATCATAATGCAGTCCTGTGTCATGCTAGTGCATTTTTTTGTGTGAAAGAATGCAGATGTTTTGTCCTTCATTTCAGAAATGAGTTTATACAAAAGGATGAAATTTGCTAAAGCCTTGAAAGTACAGGCCATGATTCAAATGGTTCATAAGCAACTTAGTCATATTCCAAAATGTTACCCACAGTAATTAAATTAGAAGGGATCTGTCATATACTAAGCATATTTCACAGAATCACAAAATATTCAGAGTTGGAAGGGACCTTTGTCTGACACTATTTTAATTGGTAAAGATTTATGGACACAATCCTGTATTAAAAAGGGGAAGAATATTGCAACCTGGTGATGAATGGCCTGATGACTTTTTTTTTTTTTTTTGTATTTGCAAAGATTTTGGTTATGGGGTTGTCTTTTCTCTGTTTGTGATTGAATCATACTGAAAAAGAACAAGTCATTAATATGTTTCACAGCCTATCTCCTCTCTCTGACTCTTAGGTGATGTATGAGTACATTTGTCGCAGTAAAGAAAATTATTACAGTGAAGTTTTTCTTTAATGTTCCAAACATCTTGTGATTTGGGTAATGCCAATTGACAGCAAGGCCCAGATCTGTAAAGTTAGATCTTCTGTCTGCTGGCATGGCATGTTGCAAAATGTGATATAATGTTTTCTACTTTTCTCTCTTAGTCATCTAGTATGATATTTGCAAATTGCTAAATGACTTAAAAGTAATTAAAATGTAAATTGAGAGAAGTACTATCTCATATGGGGAAAACCAGATGATGACAGGGTAAGTGGGAGGTTTGTTGTCTTTAGAGCTGTAATTTTTAAGAACTTTTATCAGTTAGCTCTTCTGGACAGAATAAGTTTTGCGATCAGCAGGGATAGCACTAAACACATCAAGGTGATAGAAGTCACTTAGGGAAATATACTCCATAAGTTCATTCGGTTATAACCCATATCTATCAATTTCTGCATTAAAATTATAATATATATGATTTTCAGTTTGGGAATTTCACGGTTTATGTGATTCACATTTGAATTAGTCTGAAGTTAGTCTACCAAACTGTAAAAAAAATTGTGCCAAGTTGAAAAGTGAATACAGAACAGCTATAGTGCATTGCTTATCTATTTAAAAATTAAAAGGACACATACAAATTAATTAAAAAAAAAAAACCTATCAGGATGCCTGCCTACAACTCTAAATGCCCTAAAATAATTAGATGATTTTAGGCTATGCCTGTATGAGAAAGTATAGTTTCACAAAAGGAGTGGATATGTAGGGTGAAATGGTTGGCATTTAAGGAGTTGGTAGAACTTAATATGGACCAGATAAGGTATGATTCAATGGGACTCCTCCAGCCAGCAAACTGAGTGCAGGAACCATGATCCTAAGGTACCTCTTCCAACAAAGAAATGATCAGGAGATTCACGACAAAACCACAATGAGATGTGAGCTAGAGCTCTCTTGTAGCAACACCCTTGAGGTCCTAGTAACCCCGTGACTACATGAACAACTTTTTAGCCAGTTTCACAGGTTTCTGTGGCCTAGAAAGCTGTTTCTTAGGCTTTCACTACCAGATATTTCTCAAGCTGTACTAGGAAACCCACAAGTATTGCCAGGAACAGACAAAGATGGATGTCCCTGAAAGCCTTAGAGACCCTGTCAGATACTACTCAAATATGTGAAAGATCTTATCCAGCAAACAAGACTGCTGTCCTTGTATGCTTTTGCAAAATCTGCTTCATTTTATAGCTATCATTGGGAGTTTGGGGAGTGATGGCACTGAAAATACTGCCAAGTTTTTAATTACGTGCATTCCACTGTTCGGTCTTCAGCTATGCAAAACTCCCAGGAGCCAGCCATATTTTAGAAAATGTTGGCTGGCATATGCTTGCTATTAAGTACAAGTGGATGCTAGTAAAATTACCTGTATATCTGTTAGACATGTGTTTAAGGACTTTTCTAATTTGGAAATTCAGGGGGCTTAGAATAATTTTTATGGAAATAAAATATAGTGACACTTGCCAGGTTTTATAAGTATTTACAAGAGCTTTTCTGAATTAGTGCTTTCAAATATGCCTTAACTGTGTTAATATAAAAGTTAAACTTTCCATATGATTAATATTAAATTTTTAGTAATCAAATAACCAGTCTGTTTGTGATGAGACTATAATTTAGATATTTACATGTGTCCTTTTTTGTCTGAGAAAAACAGAATTTGTGTTTGGATAGCTTATCTACACAGTTCCACTTATTCAGTATCAAAAACTGAGAGAGAATAACTGCAACATTGCATGGGTTTTTTTCTCATCAAAGCAATACATGAATGAATTATTTTTCTAAGACTTGAGCCCTGAAAGTGAGTTAATGTTTGATTGTTCTTAAAATAGTTTGAGACAAATCAATGGACTTTAGCCAGGAACATCAGTCTAATAAAGTATGTTTGTGTGCATGCCTGTGTGTAAGTAAATAACCTGGAAATAAAAATAAATGTTCACAATGCAGCTATCGCCAACAGTTGTTATCCAGTAGCCTAAAGTATAAAATTCTCAAAAAATTATGCATGTATTCAGCTCTTCATTGTTTTGCTCAAACCAGCTCATGACAGAATTTTAAATGACTAAAGGTAATTTTCTGAAATCGCTGTCTGGGAGGTGAGATGAGAGTAAGGGCAGTACACATATAACAAGTTAGCAGATATTTCCAGGTTTTCTTTCACAACATAATAATAGTAATTTATACCAGGCAGAATGAGTTTTAATTGAACATCTTTCAAGCTGCAGTACGTGGAGTAGTTTGGATTAATGTTAGCAAATGTGGAGAGCTAATGCTCAGTTTCAGAGCATGCAGTAACTTTCTGTTTTATCAACATGCCAGACTGGAGCTTACAGCATATTTGGCATATTTACATATTCATAATACACTGTTACTGTGCAGACTCTACAATGTCACGTTGGCACTACATGGTGAGAAAATGCAAAAACAAGTTAACATTATGACTGTTCATAATCTCCAATATTTTTCCAATTGTCTTTATTTACAGATGGCTTCTTAGGCCAACAGTTTGCACAATAACTAATCAAACTAATTTGTTGCTGGCTCAGAATGTAATGCTTTGATTAGAAAGTTTACTTTCAGATCTATATTTCCCATATATAAGCTAAATTGTAGTGCAATTTGTAATTACTTGTTTCTCTATGCAGTTCAAGTTGGCAGAATTATGGATGAATACTCTAGAGAGAAAATAAAAAAGACTTAGGTTCAGTGCTTGGAGTTTTGGAGTTATTCACTTCAGCAGAGGTACTGAAACCACAGATATATGAATGGCAAGATGCTTATTCCACAGATATAGCCTATAACTAAGCCAACCATATTCATTCCAGTTAACCTATAAAAGCAGCAACCTCTCTGTGTTGTCATTGGGTCCCCATTTTTTGTTCAAGGAAATTGGCTGTTTCAAAATCCATGTTGTGCTTAGACGTTTTTGCTCACTAAGGGAATGTTGTGATTTATTTAAATAACGTGTCAATGCCATCTTTTGATTTGTTTCCAGTCAGCACATAGTGAAATGTGCTGCTATTCTTACACTTATTTAAAAGCACAGAGAAGAAACACATATGTACATATAAGCATGTTTATTTATGGCTGTATATACATATACATACACATACACATATACATATATATATACACATATACATATGTATATATTTCATGGAGTGTTTCAAGAAAAGAAAAGGCACAAGATCAGTATAGTATCTTACTTTCAAACAAATATGTTAATTTGAATTGCAATAGGCAAGACTGCTTGATCTTGGGAAGTGCAGTGCTTGGGAAAGCAATATGTGCTCATATTCTGTTAAAGCCCAACATATTCTGTTGAAAGGAAGCGATGGCCCTGGACTATGATTTGTCTCCCTCTCACTCTGTCAGAGAGTTTCCTGCTTTCTTCATTGTGTAAAGCATGCAAGTATATTTCCAATGGATAACTTCTCACTGATGAATGAAATGTAAAAGAAGGCACAAATGTGGTTAGTGTTGATAAATCTGCATTTGAGTGGACAAAAATAATTCT
This sequence comes from Aleadryas rufinucha, assembly GCA_013397815.1. Lineage (NCBI taxonomy): Eukaryota > Metazoa > Chordata > Aves > Passeriformes > Aleadryas > Aleadryas rufinucha. Next base: position 157,227 of record VZTH01014259.1, on the reverse strand, counting down.
CAGGTTCTCTCAGCAATCACATAATTTTTACAGTATTAAACCTACCATTATTTATCCTTGCATTACTATGGGATTTCAAGTGAACACTTCTTGGAAGAATTAATGTAGTTACTATTTTAAAGTATTAATTGCAGAAGAACCAAATGCCTTTCTTTCAGTCTATGACTCCTGCTTTTATTTCTTTCAAGTGCAGAATATTAGGAGCAGAAAATGTTGCTGTTAATCCTCTTCTGATTTCAAAATTTATGTGACAGTGAATGCAATTAATCCATTTTCTCATTACTTTTTCTGAGAAAATATGCACAGGCATGAACAAGAAACAGCCTTGACTTGATAAAAATAATATTTTAAACTCAGTTTATAAAACTTTAAAATAATGTTTCAGAATTTTAAAAAATCTAAGTGGCTTAAATTTTTCGTGCCTCTGTAGCTTTTCTCTTAATATAGCATTAGAGTAGCTCTGTCAGATTAAAAAAGGCAAATGTAGATGTCTGATTAATTCATGTTTATTTTGATCACATCATGTTACATCCGACCAGAACAACATAACACAAAGTGACAGAAATGCAGCTTAAACTCAAACTACACTATTCACTTACAGTCAGAAGTATGAACATTTGGAATGAAAACCAAATTAACTGAAAGTTCATCATCCCCTTCCCTTCATCATCTTTCCCTTCTTTTTTAAAAGGCAAATACAAATGTGATGGTGTTATTTGGAAAAGCCTTCATGGGAGAACGAAGTCACCCCAGAGAAAAGAGGCTGGACAGAAGAACAAGGGAAACTGTAGGACATTACATTGCCATTTGTCAAAAAATACTTGGTATGCTGCAAAAGGCTTCCTAAAAATGATTATATTAAGAGTAGCTAAGCCTTGCTTTTGCTTTATATTTCCAGTCATTTTTAAAATGTAGAGTTTGATAGCAATGACCATCTGTGGCATTCAAAGCCCATTAATTTTATTGCAGATATAAGTATGTACCAATGACTTATGGAAGGTGACTGTGGCCTAAGTTAGGAACACTGGCTTTCCAATTATTTTCAGATGTCTAAAGACGTGCCCTGATTAATTCCACCTTGCTGAGGCAAGTAAGTTTACAATAGTCAGGTAATTGAATCTATCATAATGGAAATAAATAGCAGCACCTGCATGCTGAGCTGCCCCAAGTCATGACCTGGATATGGTTCTTTTCTGAACAAGAAGTGATGGCTCCTGGAGCAGTGAGACTAGTCTCCTGGAGAGCTCAAGTAAGTGCCTAGAGTTAAGTAAACAAATCTAGAACTGTCTCATGCTTAGGCCATTAAACACTACCAAACCTATCTCAGGACTAGTTTCAATTACCCAGCCAGAAAAAGGCTGGCATGTACATGCCAAGTCTGGGATGCTCCCATTCTTCCAGAGTGGTTTGTAGTCACTTGCAAATTTTTCCTTCCTGTCTGTTTCTATCTTCATGTGTCACTAAGTTAGAGGTATAAGAAGTGCATGCAGGTATGTGTATTCTTTCCTGTCCTCAATTTGCAGCAGCCAATAATGTTGACACTAAAATAGGCTACAGAGAATTGCTTTGTTTGGTGCTGAGAAAGATCAGAAATTGATGGATACCTTCTCACCAAAGAGTAGTTATATGCAGTGACTATTCTGTATTATATGAAGTAATGTGTACACTATACTGCTATTCTGGAAGTTATTTCTCAATGGAAACATTCATTATTATCCAAGGCAAGCATTTTGTCCTGTGAGTCACAGCCTGGACGTGTAACTGAAACAGGCAAAATATCTGCTCTCTCAATTTTATCTTGTAATAGATGAAAGTACACAATAGGTGTCACACAGATAAAGTTATTGGTTTAGTAATAATCTGTTCTTAATTCTGATATATTGCACTTGCAAAAGACACACAATAGTGTCTATGTAATTTTTTGTGATATACTGGGTTCCAGATCTGCATCAATTTCTTTTGACTGTAGTGAGAGTTAGAAAGCTACATTTCTGTGTACTGTCTTGAAAATTTAGGGGCAGATGTCATGCAGCAGAGAGCAAACAAAGCTGTCACTAGCCTAAGGAGATTTTGTCAATGCTGTAGTGTTGGTGACATATTTAAGTAGCTAAAAAAACTAGCACTGTCCTTTATTTCTGATATCAATTTGACAAATTTGACTGTCTCACCTTTGCACATCTGCACCTTTCCCTAATAAGTTTTTCATACCCAGATACTGCTTATAAGTATTCTTTTCCCTCCCTTGTAATATTTTCATCAAGAAGTAGCACAGAAATAAATATTTTCTCACAGGCTTTTGATGACATTGCCTGTCAGGAATCATGCAGGCAGACTCCTTCACTCTTTTTCATTCTTAAATATGAATTACTGCAAATTGTCAAGCACTATTGTCTATTTATTCCAGAAACCATGACCTGTTTGGATAACCTAGATATTTCTTAGATTTCATTAACATTCTTTGTGACTTTTTTTAGCAATGATTATCAGGTCACTGCTTAAGGATTAATGATTAGCTGGAAAGTACCAAAGTGTAATGCATAGCTGAGAACCATTAGCTCCAGGTTCTTTTGCAAAACAAAGCAATTCCCTCTCCTGCAAAAAAAACAAAACCTCAAAACGTAACAGAATCTTGAGAGACAAAGCCAGTAAGTTTAAAATATTGTTTGACATGCAGCTCTTAAATTTGAAAAATTATAAAGAACTTGTGCACCGTATACAAGTTCGATTAACATTCCATCCATCTTAAAAGGTGTTTCTAATATTAGTTATTAACTCCTTTGCAACAGGCATACATTAAATACACACTTCATACATAAACACCATCTGGAAAAGAGTGGGTAGAAATAAAGTAAAAAACAGCTTCTATAAAAGAAACACAATGGAAGAAACATAAATTTTGCTTAAAATTTGTGTCTCCATTTTTTTTTTCTTTGCAGCATAACTATGGGAACGTCAGAACATTGAAAACCCACTGTGATAATATTTTAATGGGAAAAACCCAAGTCAGTTGAAAGGTAAGTATTCTGCTACTCTTACATGACAAAGTCAAACCAATTTATTTCCAGAAATCATCTTTCCTGTAAAGTACCTCAAAATTACCCATGCTGAATCATGAAATAATGAGATGGAATTCACAGGAACAGCTTCGGTGGACTTTATAAAGACAACAGGCCAAAATAAATGAAATTGGACAAACTTGCTCACAACATGTACATGAATTTCCCAATAACCCTGAAGGTAAGTTCAGATTTACACTGAAAATCCTTTTCCTTTAGCCCTGACTGAATAAAAATGAGAGTTTCAATGAATTTAAATTTAATTGATGTTGTTTTTTCTTGTTTTATTTTGTTTCCTTTATATGTATACACTGCTTTTATCACTTATTCTTTTAATTTGTTTTCATTATAATAATATGACCATAGTCATTTGATTATATCTGAGTAATTAAAGGGGGAAAAAAAGTCATATAATGCAACTGTTAATTATGTTTTACCATATCTGATAAACAATATGAATTATTAGTAGTGGCATATTTATCAACTACTTACTCTTTCTGTAAACAGTTTGGAAAAATAAGTTTTTTTCTTCAGATCTTTGTTTTATTAAAAGAGGGGATTGATTACGACGTGAGAAGACAGATATCTTTTGCCATCTGTAAATCTGATCCAGCAGAGCATAGAAAGAAGTTGTGTGACTTGGTGACCAGATGCACTTTGACTGACCTTCTATGTGCAAATGTCATGTCTGGTATTTCTTTACAATTTATGCTCCTTTTTAACAGCTAAACAAGGCAGATAAGCAATACTGACATCCTGTATATTCAGGAGGTATGACTGAGACCCAAAACATTTTGTGCATCTTCATTACATATTTCTAGCTGAAACTTAATTTCTAATAGTTTTTGAGTTATATAGACAAAAATTAAATTGTAAAATATTTAAGAATTTTCCTTGAATTTTTGAGAACTAAACGTTTCTGTGAAAGCAGAAAGAAGATTCACTCTGCATCATATGATCATAAGACGAACATCCTCTAAAATATCTTTCAGATTAATTAGATGCATTTCCCCAGCTTCACTTTAATTCTCTATTTAGACATGATTTTCAGTCCCAAATGATTAGCTATTTCCATAACTGGCCAGTTTGTGAATATCTATAGCATACACTACAATCATCCAGGTCATTGCTCATGTATTTTTTATAAGAAAGAACTTAAAATTTCTTGGCAAATAACACAAGCAGCCACTATTACAGGTCTTCTAATGGTAATGCTTGCATCTAGCTTACATATTAAGTTATTTAATTTTGATGTACTTATAAAAAACTCTTACAGCAAACTTGACTTTAATGATAACTTATTTTGTGGTTGGGTTTTATTTTGTGTTTTGTTTTTTAATGAAAAAAAGTCAACAGAATAGTAGAGGTGATGCTTGCAGATAACTGAAGGATATTTTATGCATTTATAATGGCTCCAACAACTAATGAAATGCGACATCAGTATTTACCATACTACTATCTAGTAACTGAGCAGAAGGTGTGGAAATGTATATATTTGCCAATACAATGAACCAGGTCATACCAGGTCATTTTATGTAGGACATAGATCTAATAGTCTCATGGGTAAAGAGTAAAATTGCAAACAGAGAGTTATCAAATCAAGCTTAACTACGTACTCAGATTATTCTGCCATGGAAGATCTGTAAGGGTAATGAAGTTGGACATCTATGACTACTTTAACCATCACCTATTTTCTTCCTTTTGTATTATAGACGACATTAGGTTTAATTTTTTAAATAATCAATCCTAAAAAAAAAAATCTGTTGCAATATATATTTGTATACGCAGTGGCAAAATACGATTTATAGTGCCTGTTGTGAGTAGCTCCTGCTGGATAAGCAGCATGGGGGACACTAAGAAAGTAAGAAACCCAAACAAGTGACAAAAATTCCTATGATCCCTCTGGTGACAAGCAAGCAGACATGTAGGCAGGACTCAAGGGTGTTAGTGAGAAAGATATTTGTCATAGGTACTAAGTTATAAACCAAAAGCCAGTCTGGAGAAGAGACAGTCCTTTAAGGACAGAAAGGTCTGGGAGGTTGCTTTTTTACATACATTTTTATCACCCACCTTAGTAGGTCTGTTCCACAAAAAAAACCACAAAACCTTCAGTTTTGATTCTGTCTTTAATAAAAGCTTATTTTTAGAGAGTTTAAGCTTTTCATGTGCTTTCTGTTATATTTACTTTAAGCAATGTTAGACTTACCTAGAAACCCTGGCTGACTCAAGGTCTTATCAGAGGTGCATTTAACACTTTTTTTCAATTCAGAAATAGATTTATAAAAACCTACTTGGACATGCTGTCCAAGGTTTTATAGACATGGACTTGTCTCACCGAGTTGCAATGTGCCTTAGTTTAAATAAAAAATAAAGTGCAGTTGGAAGCGTTTGGAATAGTTATTTATGAAAAAATACAACTTATACTCTGACATTGTGTCAAACTTTGCTGGAAAGAAGAAAATTTGAAAATCAAAATATTTAACTCGAACTACTTTTTTATTCACTTCAAAGAAAATGTTCAAGACTGTATTTACACATATCAAAAAATGAAGCAAAACTGATCTTTTGTCTGAGATTGATCAGCTGTTTGGTGCCAAATGCTGAGTTTTTGGTTTTCAGCTACTGAACTTGCAAGTTAGTGTTTCAGCTGTAAGAAATAAGTGTCTCAGCTGTAAGAAGTAAGTGTTCACACTTTTATATAAGCATATGGCTACTTGGAAATAGCTATTGTTTAATTTTGCTGAAAGTTAGGTTTCTCTTGAAAAATCATATGTCAGAAACAATACATTCTGGAATGCCTGGTTACACATCAGATTTTCATAATTTTCCAGTTTGCCAGAATCAAAGGATTTCTGAAATGACCATTTTTTTTACTCTCACTTTTTTGTGCCCTAGTCACAAGGAAAACAGGTAAAGAAGATTATGCCAGAATCCTGATTCCATGCACACTGCTAGAATTTTCTTCTTCGTACAGATTTCAGAAGCATACTATTTATTTTATTTCAGATGGGTTTTTGTTCATTGGTCAGAGTCCAACAATTATAACATGGGAACATTTTTTCCAATACATGTAAATCCAGTTTTTGAAAGCACTTCACTTTCCCCAAAGTTTTCTTCACTGAAAGTCATTAATTTAATATTCTACTCCAATGAAGTAGTCTAAAAAATTTACCCTTAGGAGAATAGCTCCCATTGTTTTCCTTTAAAAAGTGAAACCTTTTAAAGTTTTTTTTAAAGTTAAATGCTTTTTAAAGTTTTCTCTGTTCCCATTGGTAATGTGTCCCTCATATTTCCTTCTCTTTCAGCAAAGTCAACGTCTTCTCTAAGGCTACTATGAGAGAATCGAAATTACATAGTATAATTCAGTAAAGCTTATGCTACGTGCTGTGAGCTATTTTTGTCCTCAATATGGTAGAAAGGATTTGACCAACAGTTTGCTATCCACCTGCCCATAAAACACAGAACTCACTGCACTTCTGCAGCAGCTCACCAAGAATCCTGCTCATAAAATATCTTCATGACTTCAGAGTTTAGTACAAGTAAGGTGCCAATTGATAATCATAATGGTAGTAAACAGCCCTGCAACAGCTTAGGAAATGAACATGCTCTATCAATGAAACAGAAATGAATTAATGAAGGGTTCTGGTTTGCTACAGAAGGAGTGAATAACTGTATTGATGCCAAACCTAGTGGCCTGTATTTACATGGTATACCTGAAGACTACTTTCACAGCAGAGACGTGCAAAATTAAAGGGCTTGGGGACAGCTTCAATCACAGCAAAATAGTTCTAGCTACTAGATAATTATTTTAATGTGTGACTTGATATGAAAAGCAACACTCAAGTTTCCAACTCACTGTGAATCAAGTGACATACTGCATAAAATAAATATGCAACGGAGATAAAAAGTATATTTAACTTTATGTGGGCATGTATGGCTGATTGAATGCTTTCACACTTTTCATGTGATTTCTTTGAAAAAAGCTATGAAATAGAGTCTATGAGGGAAAGCCTTTTCATAATAAAGTATAAAAGAATTACTGATGGATTGTAACTGACAACCAGATACTAAAATGAAACTTTAAAATTGATTAGATCATAAAAATAGCCAAAAAAAAAAAAAAAAAGAGATCTATGTCTTTACTTAAGAAAAACAGTTAGATTCCTTAGTGCTACTGTAAGTCATAAATAAAATAAGTTTATTAATCTTATATAGCAAAGACACAAATGAGCAAAGCTATTATTGTTTTCCAAGTGTTTTCTCCCTAATATTTCAGCAATATCAAGGTGACTTTATCCAGGAAAATCTAGCATAAGATTTTACCTACAACTAACAAATGGACACAATCTTGAACACTTTATGTACCGAAACAAACTGCATATTATTTTTCTGACTTAAATGAACATAAAAGCACATCTTTACTCTTAAACCACTTTTTTATGTAATACTCTTTAACACTCCCCTTGAAAATTGCTTTCAGGTTGCAGTCACAGCACTGCTGCTGTTTTTTGACCATGATATTTTCTGTTGTGAGCATGATAAGACACCTTTACAGTCTCATAAACAGCAAGTGTAAAGACAATTTATGATGTGGGAAATTTGGAAAACTTTGATATCAAACATTTTTGGTTTGTTTACTCCTAACATTAGACCAATACATTCTAAAATTGGAATCTGATTCCCTACAGCATAACCAATGCTTCTTACATTAGGGGCTACTCTCACTATTCTAGTATCTACACCTTTTTTTGGTTGTTTTTTTTTTTTTTTCTTAGTATAAATCAAACTCATCAATGCTTCCACTGCTTCTTTAATCTTTTAAATTCTTCTTTTTTTTTTTNNNNTTTTTTTTTTTTTTCTTAGTATAAATCAAACTCATCAATGCTTCCACTGCTTCTTGAATCTTGAAAATTATTCTTTTTTTGTTTGCACAGGCCAAAAGAGAAGTCTTTTTTGTTATGTTTGAAGCAATTTTGTCATGTTATTCCTGAAAAAGTAGCACATCATTTTCAGAAAGCATTCAGTGTCTGGTGCATGCAACGGAACAAACTTTGACTTTGAGATTTTAAATATTTTACTGCATATTTTTGATGGTATCTTATAATGCTTTTATTTAGGATAAGATATGGCATTTCAACTATTTCAGTTCACCTGTTCTCTTTGTTCCCACACACTCTCCAGAGATCAATTCAAATACTTTGTTGAAGAGAATAATGCTTTTACTTTGATTAAGTGCTCACATTTGTATAGAGAGGTTTTATTTAAGGAGAAATTTTCTTGGGTGCAGAATACTTCCTTAACAGCTTAAGCTTTCCTCTCAGAAAATCTTTAGACCTTGAGAATGCATGATTGCCTCGTCAAAATGGATTCTCATTTTGTATTACAACAAATGCTTTAATCCTTAGTATTTAAAAGAAAACCTTTCATGAGTACCAGCACAGCAGTGACATATCCAAGGAAATGGCTTTCTTACTGAACTGGCTGTATCTTCTGAATTAGAATTTTCTTAGTATTTGACTGATTTATTGCATAAACTTGAATTATTTGTCAATTGTGTCTGTAATTCAGGTTTAATTTCTAACTTTAAAAATGGGTGAGCAAGAAAGAATGAAGCACAAGTTGCTGAAGTTTCCTAGAAAAAAAATTAGTGTCTGAGTATCCTGGGGCAATCAATTTTTATTTAATCTTTCTTATTTGAATTAATAAGTCTTCAATTAGACAGTTAATATTTCAATTACACTAATAAATTACTGGCTTTACACACCTGGTATTTCCTTTAAACTGATAAAAAATTTTGGGTGTAACGGAAACTACCCAAATATTTTGACATCAGATGTCTAGATGTCTTTTAATACACCTTACTGGTTTGTTAATTGTATTTAGGTCATCAAGTACTTTGAAGTAGAAATACCAGTTTGTTTTAGCTCAGTTAAGGAAGAAACTAGCTACCAAAATGTGTCACAGAATTTCAGAATCATAGAGTGTTTTGGGCTGGAAGGGACCATAAAGATCATCTAGTTCCAGCCATGACAGGATCACCTTCTACTAGACCAGGTTGCTCAAAGCACCATCCAACCTGGCCCTGAACACTTCCAGGGATGGGGCATCCACAACTTCTCTGGACAACCAGTTCCAGTGCCTCAACACCTCACAGTGAAGAATTTCCTTCAAATATCTAGTCTAAATCTACCTTCTTTCAGTTTAAAGCCATAACCCCTTTTCCTGTCACTACATACTATTGTATAAAGTCCCTCTCCATCTTTCCTTGCAGGCCCCCTTCAGATACTGGAAGGCTGCTGTGTATGTCTTTGAAGGGATTATAGAAAATCAGAAACAGAGATACTTTTTTCTTCTAATAGACACCAAACTGAATATAGAGTTGAGTTAAAACTCTAGGTAATGTCCACAGATTTAGATGACCCTGGTTTAGACTTCAGGTCAATCTTTGTGACCTATTTCAAAACACCATAGTACTAAGAATATTGAATTTCAGTCGATATGAATACTTTTCCCATGCTTACTTTTGTTTGAGAATTTTTATGAATCAGGGAAAGAGGTATAACAAAAATTTTTTCTGTAAATTGTCTGAAAATCTCTCAGATCAACTACCTAGCTAGGAAACACTCCTTATCTGAAATTCAAATATAGATTTTTTCAAGTTCAGTGTAGCACTTATTAATTACCTGCATAAATATATATTATTGTGTGTTTATATCAGATTGCAAAGAGTGATGTTTATTATATAACAATTTGCATTAGACTTGTTGACCTGTGTACCCATATGAATTTAGCGAGGTTTAATTTTTCTTTTTGTGTTGTGTCCTAAATAATTTCACTTAGCACATAAGTGTGAAGTTTCTTTTCTTCCAGAAACACAGTTTAAATACATAGTGCTTGCAAAATATCTAAGAGAAAAGGGAAATTCCATTAAAAATAACTACAGTAATGATTCCCACCACATTTTTTTTTCTCTTAAACCCATATTAGCTTCCTAAGGTTAGTGGTATAATCTGAAAATAGAAGTGCCTAGATCTGTGTCCTGGAGATTATGAAATCCAAGCAGTTTTACACGAACTTTGTGGCATCAGGTGGCGTAATCAAAACTTGCTTAGTATTCTACTGTTTTACTTAAGGCTGTCTAAGATGCTTAATTTTTCTGAATCAAACCAAGCCCAGGGAATAGTATCCTAGATGCAAATAATAGCTGAGAACTTGGTTAAAGGTAAGAAGAATTAGAAGGAAGTCCACAATTAATTCTTCATCCACATTTTTTTACTCTATTTAGATAAGAGGTCACTTTATCTACTCACTGCCAGGAAAACTTAAGCCAAATTTCTGCTATAATTGCAGTTTCATGATCTGAACATGGTATCACTGAGACCAAGATCTTAGAAATTAGAGAAATGAATTTGACATTCATGCGGCAAGGAGATCTTTCTGCTGTGCTAGAAAACCTTTTTTTTTTAAGAAAAAAAAGTGTAGCAAAAGGCACAGCCTTTGTGCCTCAGGGCACAGGCTCACCCTCAGCTGATGATTAGGAAATGAGTCAGTTAATGCACCATCAGCTACAGAGACTGTTCTTGCTGTTTCCACTGAAGTGATTAGGCCTAATTTCTGGTGGGAATAAAATGCTGAACTAGAGACATCTTTGGTCTGATTTTTTATGGAGGCCTTAGTATTTCATAAAAGCCCTTTCCCATTCAGTCCTAAGATACAGTTTTAAAGGGTCATTTGTTAACTCTGTCTGCAAACATATAAGGGCACTTGAACCAGCGGAGCTCCAATTCCATCCAGAAGCATTAAACCTTACTAGAGGCTTTTAAAATAATTAATAGTCTGAGTAAGTTCATTATCATTTAAGATCTATTTTAGCTACACATATTAATATTCTGTTTTTGTTGCAGGGCTATTTAGATACTGCCATTCATTGATAATAAGTCATTTATTCCTCATTAACTGTTAGAATAGATGTAGATACTCATTATAGCAAGACAACAGACTCATTTAACTGCACACAGTACTTGATTATACACATGAACACTGACTGGAATGCAAATTTCCTTCTACATAAGTCTCATCTTGTTTGTTATTCTCACCATGGGATAAAGTATCTTATCTGCTGTAGTTTTTTTTTTCTTTTTTAGTATCTGTCTTAAATGGCAAGGAAGAACATAATAAAGATTGATGATAATCTCAGTTTGGGTAAACACTGGCACAAGAAATAAAGGTTTCCTCACATAAACTGCTGTTCAGTTTTAAAAATGTTCTGTGAAATCATGTGTCCTTGCTTGACAGTTCTCCTAAAATCACTCCAATCTTAAAATAGATGAGATTCAGATTTTGAAAATGTAAGGCTTTAACAAATATTCATTACACTGGTCATGGACACAAGCTTTTGTTTCCTCCTGAAATACTGATACTCAGCATCTGTGTGCAGTAACTGTGTCCCAGCTACAGAAATCAAAGGCCAATCTCTCCCTGTCAAATGGAAATAAATTATATCCTCTGTCATCTTCTGCTCTACATTAAATGTGATGAAAGTGATGACTTCTTTTTCTCTGTATATTTGTATTTTCTTTCCTTTTTCTTTTCAGTTTTACCTGTTTACATTTATTGAAAATCACTGTTTGTATATGCAGAAGAACTGAAATAATCCTTCTATTATTATTAAATACTGTGGCACATCTATGACCAGGGCATTGTACAAGTCTTTTAGTAATGTAAGAAAATTACAGCTTAGGGACAAACTGAGGCTTTCTGTGATGGGTAGGTCAGGTCTACTGCTCTGTCTCATGAAAGGAGCTATGAGTCAGTAACACAACTGCATTTTTTGATGCAAAAAATATAAGATAAATTTGTGTTGTTTTTCCATGGCCTTACTCAAGGATTTCCCACCGCAAATATGTATATGCACACATACTGCAAGGTATAGGCTCATTGCCAGGTAGTGTACATAGGAACTTTTCTGTACGGTCAAAGATGTTTGCTCTTTTTGAAGGTAAATAGCTCTCTTAAATGCAAACAGTGGCTCCGCATATTCCTTCTTGAAATACAGAGGATAGGTAACAGAACTGTTCAAAGCAGCTTAAAAACTAGAAGGAGAACAGAGTTATGTTTTAAAGAAGAGCAATAGCTTCATGAAGACAGTTGTCCCAGTTTTGCTGTTCGGCTGGTGGAAGGCCTTGCAGGGAAATTATCAGCTGCCTAGAGCAATAGTTCTTTCCCAATCTGAACTAAGAAAATTGCATTAATCTTTGCTACCAATTAACATTTCACATGCAGAAATCTAGGGTTATATTGTGGGTAAGGTCTTTTTATTTTTATTTCTGCATACTGAGGTGACCCCATTGAATCTGACATCTATATGCATATCCACACAATATGCTATCTACATGTGGTGTTGCACTGATATGTAATGTCACACATACATCATACATGTATAGTTTGCCTATGATGTATCTGTACATGGTAACTTAAAAAAATAAGTTATTAAGCAATCATATTTTATCTTTTCTTTCACATTTGGGATTTATCAAATTTGGACCATCTAGATTTTAAGAACAAAAGTCCCAAATAAACATTCTGAAAAGAAGACTTTTTCTTAGTAAGAAATCAGTGTGGTCAAAACATAATTTTACACTGCAGAATAGCTCCACTGGAAAAAGTTCAACTTGCCTTATTGGAAACCTTTGAATAGGAAGGAGACAAGATATTCAGTTTCTTGCAGGACTAAACTGTCCAAAAGACGATGAAAAAAAGCCAGAGAAGAACATGCTGTTTATAGGAAGTAATACTGAAGTCTCCAAGTGTTCCAAATTTCTACCAGCTGAAACCAGTTTTGCTGATAATATACTCTAAAAAGGAAATCACATTGAAGACTTTTTCCATCAATATTTGGATTTTCTATTCTATTGTAGAATATTTCTATTGCTCTTCCTTTCATGTCCTTAGAAGTTTTTGTTTTCTAATGGCAATATATATTTTGGATATTCTGTTACTGAGAAAAAGATGTCAAATTAATGCATCTGTGAATAGATAATATAAAAGACTACAATAATTTTTAATCAGGCATTAGAGGGCAAGAAATAGACAACACTATAATTTGTCATAGATTCCATGGCCTGAACATTTTTTTGTGTTATGTCATGCTTCCAGAATTATGAAAATGCATGTTTTATTAGGTTAATTCACTTTATAATTTAGATGGTAAAAAAACTCTTTAAGAATATCTAATATTTAAAAATTGTACTAGTAAGTAAGCTACTACAAAAGTAATTTATTAAGTGGACCACAAAACTGAAATTCCTGTTATTCCATGAATCTCCAAAAAAACCATAGGAAACTATGTTTCATTATCCTAGTAAGCCATACTGAAACTTTCAATAAAACAAGTGCTATTTATACTTTTCTTTACAGTGCACAGTTTAATTGGCAAAATGTCAAGGCTTATTCAATTAGATTGGTGGCACGATCAGTGACAACATTCTTCAAGTATTCTGATTCACATTAGAAATTGAAGACATATGTTGTGGGAGAAGATGCTTTAACAATGAAAATATTGCTGGTTCAGACAGATGGTAAGTTTTTTAGTAAGGAAAATGAGAGCAAGAATATGACAGCTGAATAAAAGTTAAAACCTATTAAAACTGACAAGGTCAAAGATTGCAAGGGACAAGAAGGAGGTGGATTTCAAAATAATAGTTAAAAATAATACGTTACAAAAGAAAAATTTCTCTCCATGATGAACTTCATCACGAAAAACATTGGCATTTTTTTTTTCCTAGATGCATAACTGGAACGAAACAGGCACTGTTGGGGAAGAAAAAAGAGTCCCTGAAATTCATTCAAGGTTTAGCTCTTTTTAGCTTGCACAACAATACTGCTTTACATTACTGGATTCTTTATTCATAAGTACTCATTCAAGGCCAGGCTGTGTAGCCTGTATTCACATGAGTGAACATGTAAGTTCTTCTGCTACAGCCAATAAATTTAATTGCTTATTTATAGATTGGCAACACCGTATGGGATTCTCTGTTCCTTTCCAGTTCCATAAAGTGACTTTAAATCTTTGGTCATTATTTCATTTCCAGTTCCTTTTTTTTTTTTTATTTTACCTGGTAAGTGTTCTTATTTTATCTCCTAGTTAAGATGATATGTCCATATGTCTATACTTGATTAGGTACACTTAAATTTGATGCTAGGCATCAATAGCACATTTCAAATAATTCAAATTAGAAAGCTTAAAAGAAAAATAGGAGTTTGAAATGTAAAACATTAAACTTACAACCATTTAAGAAAGCCCACCTCTAAATGCCAGATTCCAATCACAATTTATAAATCAAACATCTTAGTCAGCGTTAGATAATCCCACAAAAAAAAAAAAAAAGAGATACAGAAATAGATTAAATATTCTGACATGCAATAAAATGGTATTATTTGTATGAAGACAAGTTTGAACAGATCAGTCATTTTATTTACTTTGCATCATGATAATACTTTTTCTGCTGACAAGAAAAAATCCTCTTGTATCAAACATTAAAGAATAATATTTTATTTATGGCTAAGCAGACTTGAAATCATTCATCCTAAAATCACATTGAATCTTGAGAAAAACTTTTAAAATTAAATCTAGGAGATGCTGGTCGTCCAGCATTCAGGATCCAAAACTCTACTATTCCAGATTAGAAAATATTTTCTTAGAACTTTAATGCTGATCCAGCCTTCTAAACAGATCCCATTAGTTCACTGATGTTTATATCAGGCTTTTACTTTCTCCAGTAAATACTTTCTAGGGTATTTCTTTTACCAAATAACTACCAATACTTGATATTATCTTTATTAGTTGAGTGTCATTAAAAAGACAGAGAAAGTTGCAAGATATTTATTGTAAAGAATTCTATTTTCTGCCTAGCACTAAGCAAAACTTCATTAAAGGTATTTGCTGGATGACACTGCTGCTTTACTGTGTATTGACCAAAAGCCTCTTTTAATAATTCTTATAACAGAAATAAAACACACGTAATCGGTTGTGGCATACTTGTAGGAATTTAGGACAAATCTATACAGCACCGTCTCAACTCTTATTTACAGTTTTGCATATACAATACTTTGGAGTGCTTGAACTTGAAACAGATAATTCTCCTTCTGTAGTATTTTTTAAAACAATGCCATATCCCAACCCTTTTTTAATAATGTTGCCTCTTACCTTTTACAGGAAGGGAAGAATATGTAGATGCATTATCCAGACTTACATGGATGCCAGTATTGGAGCAGAATTGAACTGAGAAAGTGTTGAAATCTGCTTTGCTATTCAGCACTTTTCATGATAGAGTCTCATTTCAGATGGTGTCTTCAGGACAGCTGATCTAGCATTTTGGGATAACCTAAATACTAAGTCACCTAAAAATATTATTTTCCCCTTTTATTGGTGATTATAAAATATCAAAATATGCATTATCTCTTTCAGTCAACCATACATTCAACAGAATTAAGCATGAAAAATAACATCTATATTCTACAAAAGAAAAGTGAAAACTATGCAAGGAAATCATTACGAAACAAAGAAACTTCTAAGAAATTTCTCTTTGATTTTTGGAAGTATTTATGTGGGAAAGAACGATAGGCATCCATTTATACTACCTCCATGAAACCTTGGGGTTTGTGTGTTCTGTAGTACATAAGAGCCCCATGACAGAATCCTTCTGTAACAAATTCTTATTACAAAAGGAATGATATCCTTTTTTCATTCTAGTCATCAAATGATTACTGTGTGCAATATAGATGAGATTTCAGAATGCATTATTGGACTTTCTCATAGAAAAAAAAGGCTTTTTTGCAACAATAAAATTATTTTTATGGTGTGGACAAAGCTTTCCTTTCCTTTGTAAGATAACATCAAACCTCCATCCCTCAGGACTGATGTTTTTTTACTGAAAGCATAATTCCTTCTGATCCAATTGTGAGTTCCAACTGTATTAAGACTGAGGGCTGGAAGTCTGCCACATCTATCTAGAATTTTAATTAGATAAAATGATGTACTTAGACTTAAGCAAAGACTTAAACTCTTGTTCAGTTGGGATCTATGTCCTTGGCAGGAGCTCAAAAAATACAGCCGAAAGAAATTAATGAAAAAAGGGCTTTTTTAAGGTAATGACTTTACCTATGACTTCACTGAGTGTACAGTCAAGCCCAATAACTGATGAAGAAATTTAACTTAAACATAGAATCAAATTTATATGGTCTCTTAGACAGCAATGTGAGATGAAGCATTGCCCTACTTGCATGCAAAAGACTCCTAGGAGTTTTCCTTAGGAAAGCAAAATAAAGTTCATGAAGAAAGCAGTCACTAATTGGAATGAAACATTGTGGTGAGTATTTAAAATATAAGAGAAAGAATTCACACCCAACAACAGGTATCCAACAAAATGGAAAAAAACCTCCTGCAACACAACTCTTTATCTGGTCTATTTTTTTAGGATCTCAATTTTTAATAATAAATGACTCTTGTATTTTCCTTATATAAATTTAAGGCCCAATCTTCTATCTACATCATTTTGGCGCCTATCCAGAACTTCTCAGTGTCTTTCTCAGTGCATTTCTAGATCCTCTAAGACCTTTATTTGATACTTAAAACATTCAATTTTGCAAGTCTTCTTTACGTTAGGGTAGCCATAGCACATCACAACCAGTGCCTATTTTAGTATGAACTTGCATTTAATTTCTTTGTGCAATCTAATATTTTACTTGCAAATTCAGGTTTTGCACTTTGAGAAAATTTATATTTCTTTTTCAAATGAAGCTTAGCTCACCCTGCATACTAAATAGTCATAGAATAGTCATAGATTAATTAGAAGTGCTGTGGCTAATAGAATAAATTAACAGTTGACTCAAACAAAAAAAGCAGAGATTAGAACCTAAAATATTTTATGATTTTTAGACTGGAGAAAAGGAGTTTGATGCAAAGAGATTCTTATCACATGATTGTTGCTAATAGGAAAATCAAGTGGTCTAGGAAAATTAAGATCTACCAATTACAACATTTGGTTTTGAAACCATGTTGTTAGCTAGGGACACTGGGAGACATAGAAATAAAGTTATCAATTTTACCTGTTAATTCCAAACGACAGGAAAAGGAAAAGAGATGTCTGATTTCCCCAAAATTTTTTCTTTTATCTACATTTGGGCTCTTAGCAGCCAAGGACGTGAATGAAAAATTGTTTAGAAACTATGCCCAGCAGAAATAATCAGTTCTTTCGTATTTAAAAGTCCTGTTATATTTACATAACTGGATCAGAAGTCATTTCAATGTTTCATGGGAAACCTAAAACACAAATATGCCATAAACACACTGGTGTGCCTCAGATTGTAACCCTACTCGTTAAATTTTTCAGTCACCTGAATGCATGGGGCCCTGATAGTGTACCAAGATAAAAGCTGAATTCACAGTGGATGAGATGTGAGAAATGTCTTGAGAAGCATCGTGCCTCTATTAACCTCCCGGTTTCTGCAGTCACACATTAACACCAAACGGGTAGACTGTATCTGTAAAATCTCTTCTGGGATGTTTCTTCTTTCCCGTGCCTTACAGCAAGGTACCAGCTCATATGATCTGGGAAGGAATGAATACCCAAATCAAAATCTAAACTATTTTTTTTTTTTGAGAAAAAAAGAGACCAACCAAATACTATATACAAGTTTACAGCCTCTGCATTCTAAAAATATCATAAACTAAGCATGCATTGGATAAACTAACAGAGAAAATATTTACCTATAATGTGAAAATTAATTTTTGGGTCTTTGCACTCTTATACAAGTGGCAAGTTCAAAATAAGTAACTATCATGCCTCTGTGTCTCCTGGTTCTTCTGAAATGGAGAAGAGAGTATTCAAACCTCTCAGAAACTTTTGTTTTAAGCATTTCCCAGTTGTATTTCTGAGTCAAAGGAGAACTCTGCATCTTGTGCCATGGGTGTGGAGAAGAATATTTTAAGCTACTAGGTCTGTAACTCCTCCTTCCATCCCTCCTCTGTATGTTCTTATGCAAAAGGCATCTGTTCTTTATGTGTCACTCAGTAAAATGGTTTGGTAACCAATTAACTCTTAGAAATTTTGTTTAAAATGAAAGACCATTTTTTGTTAGATTTTGCAGTGTAACCACTCTTACTTTCCAGAACATAGGGCAGTGATCCTAAAAAGATTTTTAATTTATTTCTTTTTTTAATCTTCATCCATTAGGAGAAAGAATATTTGCTCTTAAATCATAGGTAAAATTAAATAATGTAGTTAATCACCAAAAAGAACTTAAAATAAATTTAACAAAAGAGTATTTAGACGACAGGTTGAAGACTAACATATATCTATCAATTACAATTGACAACATTTTATTATCTAAAGGAATTTTAAAAAGCCTGTATACATACTTGTCTATACTTCTAAATGTTTTGGGAATATGAAAGTAGAAGAATAAATATGAGACTTCATTTAAGAAGGGGTCTATTCAATAATATATATTAATATGGCAAAGGAAATTATCTTTAAAAATATTAATTTAGAAAAGAAATAGGGGGCTTCTTTGCATTGCCTATCTTATGCTAGTTGGACTGTTTCTATGCAAATAAACTCCATGTTTACTTCAGCTGGGCACCTAAAACTCAGCCTACATAAACTTGTTGAGCACTTATACAGCATAAGCAGCATAATTTATTTGGCAGCATCCTAATTAATTTGTATTTTACCACTTTAGATGTGGGGTTGAAATGTATTTTATTTTTAATAAGCCTTATGTTACTGAGCTACAGCTTTGCCTTCACAGTTTTATATGACAAGCAGGATTGCAGAATAAAGAAGATAAATTAACTGTCCTACACAATGAAGTAAATTCTCTGCTTCCCTTGACTCCAGTACGCAGTTACTTGATGGTGATTTTCAACTGCACTACTTAAAAAAAAATTCTTAAATAAGAATAGCTTTTTAATGCTGTGCATCACTTATATGATAATTGCAGTAATAATGTTGGCACTCAGAAGTCTGTAAATATTTTTTACAGTCTACTAAAGTGTTTTGATCTGGCATTTATCAAACCAAGGAAAAGACAAAGAAAAAAGAAATGCACTACTGTGAATTAAAAGATAACAAAGCCAATACAGAGACACTGATTCGTAATGTTTGTATATTTCTACACTCAACCATGGCTAGAATTTCATCATATCGCAAAAAAATTTTATTCCTTTGGTCTTTGACCTCCCCTCCCTTACCACAGAGAATTAGAGGTGAGCTAATCACAAACTCATTGGTTTATTTGAAATAGTGTACAAGTAAATTCTATTTGCTGGTATTCATAGCCTTCTTTATCCTTACAGCAGTTTCTGATAGAGCAGGAGGCAATCATGAGTCAAATGTTCAGCCCATGACAAAGAAAGTATTTTATCTACAACACATTATTACAGGTTGCAGATTTAGCACAACTTTTGGAGGGACTGGAAATTTTCAGAGAGAATGGCCTGGCCTACTTTTGTTACTTAACTACTATAAATTTTGGCTTGGATGTATTATTTGAACACATTAACTACTGAAAATATATTTTTGCATTCATAGAAGTATATATCAGATAAGTAGCATACCTTTCTTTTTTATTTCTTTCCAACAGTAATGGTCTATAGTATTTTTTTTCCTGGTTTTATATATGAATATTTCTGGCAAGAGAGAAAACTAAAATGTTCATAAGCATTTTTGGAATTGTATGGTAACAGCAAAGATAATTGTAATATCAAAATTCATCAGCTATTATAGATCTTGACTGCTGCTACTTTCATAATCAGATCTCTGTAAAACTCTTCTAAAATTGTAGTATTATATGGTCAAGAGCAACTTATTAAAGAAAGTTTTACATTTTCTAATAAACTCAAATATATGAGTGTACATCAGTAAGGTAATACATACTATTTATTTTCTTATAATTTTAATTTAGCCTTACTGATTGTGAGGCCAAATCCAAGACTAAATCTTCAGCAATTTCTTTAGGTTCAGTGTTTTGCAATGGAGAAGTTCTCAATGAAAGTCAAGCTAAAAAATCATAATCAAAAATGTATGATGATTTTTAAGAAGTTTTTTGAAAGGCACATCTTATATTACAGTTGCATAACAGGAAAATAGTTAATGAAAATACACTTTGAAAATAAATTTAATACATTTTTAGACTGACAACTCAGCAATATGAATCAATCAAGTTGAATGACAACATAAATGCCATGCCAAGAATTCTATAATTAAGGTGATTTTTCATAGTAGTCTTGGAATTAAAGTAAAATCTGACAGTTTCTCTCTGGAGGAAATGGTAATGGAGATACATCTGATCAGACTTTAATTGTGTATGGGTGCACTACTCTATTTCCTTAATGACTGATAGGTTTGTTTTTTGACCAAAATAAAGGAGCCCTATAAACAACCAGCATAAGTTGAGCAAGGTGAATATAAACCAAAATTGAGTCCATATTTTTTCCCTGTAATTGCTCAGACTAAAAGTGTAGCATATTGCCACAAACTATATTATCAATACTCACACAAAGAGATCTTCCAGAAAAATCAGCAGCTCTAAACTTAAAGAAGAAAAAAAGCCCATTAAATCTTAGAAAACTAAGGGATTTACATTGCTATCTAAATTACGACTTCAGCTCAATTAGTTGTAATAATGCTTACTGCTTATACACAGACATTTGAAATGTTACAGAAATGCGCAGAATGTACGACATTAAAAGTTGCCATAAGAATGAAATCTTTCAGACATTGTAAATGTTTTCTTGCCTTATATTTGGTCGAACTGTATTGCAATATATTTTCTTGACTGACAGTTAAGTTGATTCTTGCTATTATTTGTATTACCAAAATACTCTTAGAAGTCTATTAGAGGACATGATCTCTTTGCCAAATGTGAGCCAAGAAGACAATCTCCATCCAAAGAATTTTCAAACTAAGTAGAAGACGAGACAACAGATGGACTGAGACAGATGGTTGCGGCTATGAGTGGTAAAATAAAGCCCAGAGATGATACTAGGCAGTGGTTTTAAAACTCTGTAAGTTTAACGATTGTCAGATGCTTTGAAGATAGCATGAGAAAACAGAATTTTAATTGGAGTTCTGAGGAATTGCAATGAAAATCTGAAGATATCTATGGGGGCTTTTTCATTGGGTAAAATTAACATTTTTAATGTATATTTATATGTCAATCTATATATCTAGATATATACATATATCCACTCATGCCTACAGATAACTGTCTGAAAATCTTGTAAAGGTTGATAACTTAAGTAGTATTTGGGCATAAGATTCCCCTCACTAAGGTGAGATAAAATGATAGATGAAAGGTAATTTAGACAAGAACCTGAAAAATATGGTTCAGGAAACAACTAATTTACCAGTGCTGAGATTTTTTTATGTTATCTTATGGCATTGGGTTTGCATGGACATGTTTTGGCAGTGGAGAGAGCTATAGGGGTGGGCGTCAGTGAGAAGGTGCCAGAAGGTTCCCCCATGTCTGGCAGAGCCAATGCCAACTGGCTCCAGGACAGAACCACTGCTGGCCCAGGATGAACCAATCAGAAAAGGTAGTAGCACCTCTGTGATAACATATTTAAGAAGGAAAAAAGAATTACAGTGCAGATGTAATTGCGCTCCAGTTGCAGAGGGATGTGAGAGAGTGGCTTTGGTGGGCACCTGTTATCTATCCAGGGTCAACCTACCACTAATCTAAGTCTACCTTTTGTTCTGAAGATGTATTCCCTCAGGTAAGATGATATTTTTAACCCAAATAATATTTCTGTGAGTAGCTCTACAATGTGTGTTCTTTTGAACAATATCCCAGATGAAGCAGCTCTGTGATGGAACTTACACTCTTCTGAACGAACACAGGTTATTGAAAAAACTTAAGCTCCACATACCTTTGAGAGAAGTTTCAGGGTTTTGCAGCTATGAGGAACATGCAAACAAATGAAATTCCTGCAGCCAGTAAGGCACTTTGAGTTCTGGTGGAATACTCTTGGCTCACAGGTGGAAATTCTGCATTGTCTTACAATGTGCATTGATATGACCTTCTATTCACAGTGACAAGCATTCATGGGAATAACATTTCTCTGATTCCCACACCAATTGACAAGTGTAATTAATAATCCACTGGTGCTGAAGAGAAAACAACTATTGATTCAGATACTAATAACCAAGGAGCTCACATAACGTCAAAAAGCTTAGTTTTACCACGTTGTTATTTAAAAGAAGGAAATGCATGTTTACCAAACTTTTTCCCCCCCCGAATTTCTACAATAGGTTTGAGTTACTTCATTTGGAACCAGTATCAAGAACCAAAGCACAACAAACTTTAGAAATTTTGTGACAATATTAGTGGCAAATGGCTGGACAGGAAAGACTACATCAAGTTCCAGGGGGAATACGACAAGCAGAATAACAGGTGAAAGACTAGATAAAATACAGTGGACTTGAGCTCTGTACTTGAAAAGCAAAAATGAAAACAAAATATGTGAAACATAACATTCTGAGTTTGCATTATACTCAAGTCTGCAGACCTTCTGTTCCTGTCAATACATAGTACTTGCTTGGAACGATTAGTGAAATAAATTCTGACCAGTAATAAGAGATCTTCAGAACTAAAGGCTGGATATTTGAGTAAAACTGAGTGGCTCTCTACAAAAGCGTCAAATTGCAAATTGTAGTTTTCACAGTTAAAAGTATTATAAAAAAAACCAAACCAAAGCAGAATTAACATAATAAATGTAAATTTCCAGTTTGTTATTTTTTATTGTATTCAGATTTTTTTTTCTTTTGGCAATACAGAGGAATGGCTTAACAAATCTGCATTAGATTTTTTTTTTTTTTTTTTTGGTCTCCTTTTTATCTAGTTTCATTATGAGGAAAAGGGTAGAGCAAAGAAAATCCATGTACAATATGTAGCAACTCAGGTCCTCACCTTGTTCACAATATAAGGGTGAGTATAAAAATACAAGCAAAAAATAATTAAAGTTTATGAGACTAAAAATAATATCGATGTAAAATTGAAATAATTTTCAAAATATCACTTTTTTTTTTAATTTCACATTGTAAATATATCATTTTTTTTAATCCAGATGAAAAGAAAAAAGTCTTCAGTGATCTTCCTAAATTACAAATATTTCAATCGGTGTTAGACGAAAATATTTGTTATGTAATCATTTCTATATGATACAATTTTCTATATGAATGCCTCTTATTTTTCCCTATATTAGACTATGTGTTTGAGTAAGCTGAAAATATCTAAACTTGATACAAAGAATAAAAGTACTGTAAAATTACATAAATCCCCTTGTTAAATAATTATTTTTAAAAGTCTGTTTTATTTGTATACTGTCAGGGTTTAGTGATTCAATGTTGCGTTCTGGATCAAGTGAGTAATACTTGCAGTATCTTTGCAAGAAGAAATAAATTAATAATAGTTCATTTTTCCTTAGGCATTAGTTATAGAATATCAATAACTTAGGGGGATTCTTAGGGAATAATACATCTATTTTTTTCTCAATATTTGTATATAGATCTGGAATCATCAGTATGGTTCATGACAGCTTTTTGAAAAAGCATTTTTGAAATGTCAAACATATTTCTTAGGAAGCAGACAATGTATGAAGACCAGTGTTTTCTTGAGTGGGAGGAATGTGTGAATGTGTGCAGGTATTTTAGGATTTCTCCCCTGGTTTTTTCAGTATCTAATATTTGAAAGACTTCGGATTAATGGATTTCTTAATAGCCTGATCAACTCTTAAAATAAAGTTACTAAGCCAAATGTTTCATTTTTCAGTGTTGGATGTCAGTCTTTGGAATCAGGAGGATTTGATTCTATTTGTGTTTGGTCTGTTAAACTATATTCTCAGTGACAAGGATATCACAAAGGTAATATTTTCCTCTGATGTAAAAGAACAGTATCTATACATGTGTTAATATGTTTTGAGACAGATTATAGGAGAACAAATTGATTTTCTGGTGTGTTTTTTTATTCTCAAGACTCCTGAAATGATGCAAAGTGAGGGAAGATAATAGTTGTGTTTATTAAGTCAGGCTTTGGTACATTAGATTTTCTCAGATAATTAGTGCAGTTTTAAAAATAAAATGAGGGAAATAGTTCCCACAAAGAACCCAAAGGGTATACTCTACTAACTTAAAATGGCTCTAGAGAACCCTCTACTATGTGGAGTGTGGAGTCATTATTTTTTTTAATCTCATTTGATGTCTGATTTTCATGTTCACTTCTCTTATGCTGATTTAGGTTATTTTTCTCAGAAAGTATGTTTTGGTCAATTTAACTATTAATTAATTTGTAAATACATGGTTAAATAGTTGATAGTTAGATTTTTTCATTTATGCTTTTGAAAAAGTACCGTTACTGTCCACTCTTTTTCCTCCTGTTGGGAAGAATGGTATCTTTTAAATGTATTCACTTTAATCCAGTTGTGCTAGACTTTGAAACTATGATACTTCCTGTTCATCATAAAATATCCTCTGTATTGGGTCTGGCTGAGATGGAGTTCATTTTCCCATAGCAGCTGTGCACTGCTGGGAAGTAAGGAGCAGAAGAGAGGGCTTCCACCCTTCCCCTCTGTAAATCACATAGTTAAGAATTACAATTAAAATCCACATTCATCACAAAACCTTCACAAAACAAAATCAATCAACCAAAACAACAGAAAATTCCCTCCACAAAAATCAAAATTACATCATCACAATACCAAGTGGAAGTGTACAATTTAAACAAAACCTACCCATTGTCCCTTTACCACAAATACAACAAAAATTTCCCATAATCATTCCACTCTAACATTGTTCAGTACTTGTTTTGCCTGTTACCTTCCACAATTACTATCCTTATCTCAAAACCCTCATTATTTCCCAGGTTTTGGCACCAAAAAAACTGTGGTGGGTTGACCCTGGCTGGCTGCCAGGCACCCACCAAAGCCTCTCTCTCACTCCCCTCCTCACCTGGACAGGAGAGAGAAAATGTAACAAAGGGTTCACGAGATGAAATAATGACCAGGAAAGATCACTCACCAAATACCATCACAGGCAAAAGAGACTCAAATTAGAAATATTAATTGAATTTATTATTAAAAAAACCAGAGCAGGATAATGAGAAGCAAAATCTTAAAAACACCATCTCCCCACCTCTTCCTCCTTCCCAGCTCTATCTCCTCTCCCCACAGTGGCATAGGGAGACAGGGAATGGGAATTATGGTCAGTTCATCACAGATTGTTTCTGCCACTGCTCAGGGAGAGGAGTCCTTCACCTGCTCCAGCTTGGGGTCCCTCCCATAGCAGACAGTTCTCCACTGTATTCTCCAGTGTGAGTCCATCCCACAAGCAACAATTCTTCACAGACTGCTGCAACATGGGTCATTCTTCCACGGTGTACAGTCCTTCAAGGACAGGCTGCTCCAGAGTGGGTCCCCCAGATGGTCATAAGTCCTACCAGGAAACCTGCTCCAGCGTGGTCTCCTCTCTCCGTGGATCTGCAGGTCCCTGCAAGGACCCTGCTCCAGCATGGGTTTCCCATGGGTTCACATCCTCCTCTCAGGCATCCACCTCCTCTGGCATGGGTCTCCTCCATGGGCTGCAGGTGAATCTCTGCATCCCCATTGACCTCCATGGGCTGCAGGGGCACAGCTGCCTCACCATGGTCTGCACCACGGGCTGCAGGGGAATCTCAGCTCCAGCATCTGGAGCACCTCCTGCCTCTCCTGCACTGGCTTTGGTGTCTGCAGGGCTGTTCCTCTCACATGTTCTCACCCTGCTCTTCTCTGAGTACAATTACATCTGAACAATATTTTTTTCTCCCTTCTTAAATCTGTTATCACAGAGGCATTACCACCATTTCTGATTGTGTTGGTCTTGGCCAGTTGCAGGTCTGTCCTGGACCTGGCTGGCATTGGCTCTGCTGGACATGGGGGAAGCTTCTGGTAGCTTCTGAGAGAAGCTACCTCTGTTGTCCTTCTCACTACCAAAACCTGCCCACACAAACCCAATATACCATCTTTCATTTACTTTTTCCCACATGAGCACTCCTCTGAACCTGTATTCTCCCCTTACACAGTACACTATTATCATCTTAGCAACAAATGTGTACATTTGCAATATAAATAGGAAATTAATTGAAGCAGTAAAGGAAAACAAATTACAGCGTTCCCAACAATTTCAGTTTATCAAATCCCAACGAAGATTAGAGTAATCCATGCTCTTCCCACTTACAAAAATACCCCAAAACAAACCAAAAAACAAAACACAAACAAACAAACAAAAACAACAAACAAAACCAAAAATCCCATACTTCTTAATAAAGCTGGAAATAACTGCAGTTATCTTTCAGTATTCCTTTCCTGTAAACAGAACAAACATAGGACAATGTCATACAAACAGTAATGAGAAAGTGTCTGACACCTACACAACTCCTCATAAATATTATTGCAGCCCACTACAGATACTTTGTTATATTTTCTTGCTCTTGGAAAAAAATAGCTAGAAAGATCATGAACTATATTGATGATACTTGATTGGATGAAGCAGTAATAAAAAGAAATACAGTAGAACCAGGATAAAAATATTTCAAGCAATCAATTCAAAGCCTGAATGAAGTTTGAACGTCCTAAAGGAACAATGCTTTCCTGAATTTAAAAAAGATTAGATTTTTTTAGTTTCTTTAATCAGAATGTAGTTGTTTTATTCTACATTATTCTGGGGAAGTACAAGAGAACTTAATAATTTTTGAAGATGTGGGTTCAGAAATGCTGGGAGAAGATGGGAGTTCATTGATTTAATAATTTAGGAAGAAATCTAAAGAAAGGGATGAGAACAGAGAATCTAGTTGATGATTGTTGGTTTTTCCTATGGGATTAAGCAGTCTTATCTCACAGTTCCTTCAGTGGGTGTTAAGAATATTCTGCAGGTTTTTTAGTGCCCAGTTCATTGACTCAAAAGCATGAAAATATTCTTCTTCTTTTTTCCTACCCAAATATTAAAAATCAAACTCAATCAGTTCTATTTTGTCATTAAAATAAATTTTCACTAGTGCACAATGTTTTGGCAGATAAGAAAGTATATAAGACCAAATCCATTTCAAATATTCAAGTATTTTTTAAAGTTGTATTAAAGAAAGATGGAGCAAAGCTTTTTGAACCACAATGATATTGTATCAGTCATGGAAACAAATGGAAAAAAATTAATGCTAGTACACTTTCAAGCTTTACAGAACAAACTCTCAAGATAACAGAGTATAATCAATAATGAAAAAGTCTAAATCGCAATTTGGTCTTCTTGTATAAAAATGGAACTTTTCCTAGTTGCAGTTTTCAACTTAATTGAAGTATTATTGAAGAATTCTTTTGCAAAGGGAACTGTTATCCCTAAGAAATGAAAACATTTATGAGGAACAGCTTGATGACTGAATAGTTTCTTCCTTTGTAATGCTAATTATTCTTATAAAGAAGACATAAATAGAAAATGCACTATATCCAATTTCAGGCACAAAACATGTAAAATAGGACTTTCAGACTAACAAACATTTTTCGTCAAACATGCTAAGACTGCATATTTTCATTACAGATCATTACCTGTCTGAAGCCAGACTCACAAAGGTGCTGAAAGGTGTTAAAAAGTAGACATTTTGGAACATAAGTTTGCCTATACAGATTCGTGAATTTCAACCACATGACTGTGCAAATACAGATGTAGTTTTGGTACATGTTGTCAGCAAATGTATCAATGTTAATAAATATCTTGAAAAAGAGGACTTTTAGATATCACTTTTAATGGAAAAAATCCCAACCAAACCCAAACCTACTGTGCTTGTGTATACTTCCCTCTGAACAGTTCTCACTGTGGTTGCATCTTATTGCACAGGAACCTCCTTAAGCACATACTTAGTTATATGATGATTTAAGCATTATTTGAGCCAGGAGTCTGAAGTCTAGCACATACTTAAATGCTTTAATTTCAAGATTATGTTTTATTTACAACACTACTGCTGACATAAGTCCAAAAATGGGGAAGTAAATTGCTATTAATTTTATCTTCTTGTACATTTCTCTAAAATCTGTACAGTCTTCACAGCTTTTATAAAATCAGCATCAGTAGTGTAAGAAGTATTGTAACTCCATCTAGATCTAAAAGCTTCTCTTGTGGTATCATGCTATCTATCTGATTCTAGAGATCAGTATTAATCATTATTAGTTTCATAGAATCATAGAATGGATATGGTTGGAAGGGACCATAAATTTCATTTACTTCCAGCCCCTCTGCCATGGGCAGGGATGTCTTTCACTAGATCAGATTGCTTAGAGCCCCATCCAACCTGGCCTTATGTCACCAGTGACAAAATAAGAGAACAATCTGTCTACTCCATCTTTTTCAAAATATGACCTAAAGAAAGACAAACAAAACCCCAAAAATCCCCAAAACAACTAAAAAAAAAGGCAGTTCATGGGATGATGTTCACATGACCTTATACAGGTATTAAAAAAGTTCTGTTTTTCCACTGTAGTCCTGTAGTTCAACTGCCATCACTCAGAGAGGTCAGGGAAGTTTCCACGTCCCAGATAAAAAAAAAATACATAATATTTTTTCCTTTGTACTGTTTCTGAAGTTTTGGGTAAACGAGAATTTCATAGATCTTTTGGGAATACCTGGAACAGATCTAAATTCCAGTCTTGGGCCATCAGGGACCATCATGACACCCCTTTCATGAATTCATACATCACTTGCAGTCTTCCAAAGGACAGTTGCTCCTACAGGAATAAATGAGTCAACATTGCATCTATCAAAGCCAAAAGGAAGTGTGATAGAATTGAACTGTTGTAATGGCACACATGGATTAGTCTGCATGCTTAAACAAACTGATATAGAAAAAATTAAAAATAATACCAAATGAAGAAAAGTCCTTCTCCCTTTCACTTTTGATTAAAAATGCAAACTTTTTTTTCCTATTCTCCTCCCTGTTTCACTGGGAAGGGGTGGGGGAGGGGAAAGTGACCAAGCAGCTGCACAGTACTTAGATGCTGGCTGAGGCTGAACCATAACAGTTCTCTGTAAGAGATGTTTCTTGAGGTCAAAGATCTCTTTACTGGCAAGGCAGGACATCCATGGTGCCTTTATATCAGCCTGTGAAGATCTTTGGTAGGCTGTGAGGAAAGTAATCACCTTGAATAGACAAAGAAAAGCTTTTGCCTCTTTTGGAAGTTAAGTCTCCTTTTTGCTGATGCATTCGGTGATAAATGAGGATGCAGAGTCTTTTACTCTGAACTAGCTGTGGTCATCAACATCTTCAGCACAGAGCACAGATAAATGATTTGTGATGAGTACTGACCAGTTCCGAATAAATTACTGAAACTGGAAAAATCTGCAATTTCTCAGCACAGAATGGTGCTATAGTGGAAAAAA